>JAQZBX010083812.1:0-13336 GCA_029593785.1 Cabassous unicinctus | reverse complement strand
CTATATACTGGAAATTTAATGAGAGAGGTTGTAGCAGTTAGGTATTATTTATGAATTCCAAAAAGAGATATTGTATTATGTTTGTAAACTGGTCTGTTCCTCTGGGTGTGATTAAATTATGATTAGGGCTTTGGTTGGGCCATGTCAGTAAGATGTTGAGTCCCTACCCCCTTGGTGGGCAGGGACTCACAGAGAAAATGACATGGCAGAGGATTTAGTGGGACTTTTAATGCTGGAGCCCCAGCAAGAAAATTCACAGAGAAGAAGATACATGAGGAAAGAGAGAAGCCTCCATTCGACATGGCAGAGGCCCCAGGAAGAAAGATGAGCCATTCATCTGATAGTTTACAGCTGGCCTTGTGGAGATAGTAGATCAGATCAACCTGGAAAGGAATGAGACCTGGGAGAGAGATGAGACTTATCCGAGCTTACAGCTGATATTGGAAGAAGCTGGCACCATGGAGCTTTAAGAGGAAGAGGAAGCCTGAACCCATGCAGATAATGGCAGCCATCTTGCTCCAACTCATGGCAACTGACTTTGTGAGGGAAGTGACTCACACTTTATGGCTTGGTAACTGTACACTTCTACGCCCCAAAAATACCCTTTATAAAAGCCAACAGATTTCTGGTATTTTCCATCAGCTCTCCTTTGGCTGACATATTCAGAGGAACTTCATATTCCTGGGACTGTAATTCCATGGTGTCAGAATTTTCATGTCTAGTTCAGTGGTGGATCCACCCAGCAGCAGAAGCAGTCAAGGGATATTCAGTTATTTCAAGGATGTCACCGAGGGTAAGTTCATTGTTCTCATCCTACAAGTAGGGATCATCCTCAGACTCTCCCTCACTGAGATCCCCAGGTTCATTGGATGTGAAAGTATCTTGATGCATCCTTCATTGGCTATGTCATTTCTTAGATGTCTATTATGATATAGCTCTTGCCCTTGACATGAACATGAGTAATATAGATTGTATCTTTCCGCAATGCCAGTTGTTTCCATAAGCCCCTTTGCAATACCTGGGAACTTTTGATTCCCAGATCAAGTTCTGTCCATGTTCCTGACACGATATTGTTTATGATTCCAACCATGAGGCAGTAAACAGTTACATTTGGTGCTAGGGTGCTTTGTTCCAAGTGTTCCAGTGTTAAGCAGATCACTCATAGTTCAGCACATTGGGTAATTTTCCCCAATGCAATAGGTGACTTATTGTCATTCTGAGGCTAGGCAAACAGCACCTGCTCCCCAATGGATGCCAGATGGTTTCAGCTTGGCTTATCCATCAGTGAAACAGTGCTTGGTGAGCATCCTTGAATTGGGGCCCTCTGTATTCCAATGCAAGGATGGGAAAGACTTCATCTCATATTGCAACAGGATCATTGTTGGGGGACATTTCTGCCACCACTTTGTGCCAGCATGTCATTCTTTGGAGGTCCAGGATAATATAGTTTTTAATTTGCTACTTAGAATTGATGCTTCTCTGTCATTGGGCACATCCTGGATAAGTGTTCTGATTACCCAGGACCCAGGATCTGATGGGGATTTCTATACTCAGGAGGATCTGAGAGCTCTTGGTAATCCTTACTCTTTCCATTTCACCAAGGCCCAATAGCATGTCAGAAGTTGCCTTTTGAAGGACTTGTTCTGGGTTTTGTCTGGGAACTTTGTGGCCTAAAATAACATAACTCTTCATTCCATATTACACAATATAGAGGTTCCAGAAGGATGTGAATATATGGAATATGTTGGTACCAATATGCATATAGCTTAGTAAACCACTGGGCTTCATTTTTGTTGGTAGGTGACTTTAAGGACAGTAATTTCTCCTATACTGCCTCAAGGGTCCAGTGCTGGCTTGGGCTGATATACTACCAAAGAAATTGGCCTTTTGAGCTGGGCCTTGCATCTTGTCAGACTTTAAAGTCCAACAAAATTGTTGAATCACATTTAGCAATGCATGCAGTCCCTGAGCAGTTTGTTTCTTGCACTGGCCCACCAACATGAAATCATCAGTATAAGGGAGCACTTGGAGTTCTCTGGGCAGGGGTAGTGTACTCAAATCCTGCCCAACCCATTGATGGCAGATAGTGATTGAGTTTAAATACTCATGTGGCATTTCAATAACTGTAGAGCTTGCATTGGAAAGAAAATTGATTCTGGTCCTCCTGTCATAGTCGGAAGGCAAAAAAGGCATTCACCACATCAAAACTGCATATCAAAGATCAAGGGAAGCCATGGTGGTTTCCAAGTGTGTCATATTGTATGGGATTGCAGGTGCCAAAGGCTGCATTTAAATGCCAAGTCTACAATTAGTTACCATGTTCCACTTTCTTTTCCATTGGCCACATCAGGATATTATAGGTTGAGATGGTAGAACAGAGTACAGCTGCCAAAAGAAGTTCCTTTTCTCCACCAGGAAAGCAGTATTGCCACTGTTAGACAATGCAAGGAGGTGGGAGTACTGGAGGTGTTGAGTCCAACTCTCCCCAAACATGATAGCCCAAATTTGTTGGGATTGGTGAGTTTATACTTATTTTCATGCTTGGGATGTGCAGTGGTGCATGATATCAGTTACTACAATGTATTCCATGGCAGAAATCATGACCACAGAGGTGGCTAAAGGCCAAAGGGAACAACAAATGCCCAAGACCTCCCATCTGCATCTACTGGAAAGATATTAACTTGGGTGCTTGGAACCAACAATGCCATAATGTTCTGTTCAATGCCCCCAAATTGTATATGCACTGGGGTATATGGCCGAAGGTGTTGGAAGATGTTCTGGGTCCTGGGCCACAATACTCAGCTAGTTTCAATTTGGTCATGTCTTGGTTAAGAGACTCCTCCCATGGACCAGTCTTTTCACTCACAGTTGAAAGTGGAGACAGGACCTCTCCAACTTGCTCTTCCTCCTCTACTGTCCATATTTGGCAACTGAAGGGAGGGGATCTGGGAGAGGAAGATTGTCCCTATTGAGCCTGTGGCCCTCCTTCTAGTTTATATTTTTCCCAAAGTTCTCAACTGGACACCCTCTCTATGTATCCTGGGTAGTGGAAGCTCCAATCTCATTGATCTCATTGCATAAACATCAGATCAACTCCCTAGAATTCATGGGGAGGTTATCAAATTCCCATTTATTGTCAATCTTCCTCCATAGGATGCAAAGAGCATGCTCTAGGTCTGCCATCTTTGGGTCATTACCTCCACCTAGTCAAGCAGAGTAGGGGTTAACCTTCAGTTTGATCCACAAGGACATCAGTTCTGTTTTGTCCAAACTGCTCTTGTATAAATGGAGTGCAAGAGTGATGAAAAGAATGGCCAAAAAGTCAACTGACTCCATTCCATACTTCCATACACACTCTGCTTACAGGACAAAATCTGTGGAGCAAATTGCTCTACAGTGATCATGGGAACACAAGCTCAGGCCCAACATCATTTAGTAAGTGAACACTTTATTTCTTGCACAGAATAAAGTGCCCAAAAGAGCAGGAAAAGACTTCATCGTGGCCAGTCTCCCAGGGAGGCCAACTGCTTGAACCAGTGTTGGAAGTTGACAACTCCAAATGCCTCTCATTGGAGAGGAGAGACTTGTGCTGTTTTAATGTTCAGTATTTATGCATCAGGGCATGTGGGGAACTGCCATTGAGAGTTCTCATCATGATAAGCAGTTGGGGCTACATGTTTCCAGTTTCTGGGTTTAAGGGATGTCCAGGCTTTTCCATTAGACCTACTCATGCACCAACCCATGGAATGGAAACATACTCAGGCATGTGCAAACAATAGAAGTAGGAGAAGACAAGGGGTGGTAGATGGTCCCTAGGTGTGTCTCTGGTTTCCTCAACATATCAGATTCTCCAGTGTACCCCCTGTAGGCACCAGTTATTGTATATTAGGCTACCTTGCCATGTTCTGAAATAGTGTTGTTGCCCACTGTGACATTAAATTCAGGTGGGCTCAAAGAAACAATCTTCAGAAACAAATCACACCATTTTGTAACAGTAGTCATATGGAACTTCATCCTGGGATGGCCTGGTGACCTTTAGGCTTTCAATTAAAAGGAAGCATTTCTTTACCAAGGTTGAGGCACACTGTATGGGGGGTTATTAGTCTTCAAATATGTCTAGCATGGCCATTAAACTCTATTGCTCTTTTACTTTTCTTTTTTTAACTTTATGTTGTACATTTAACAATTGAAAACACAAGCAATTAAAAACTAAAAAGAAAACACAGGTGAATAAAAACATACATTTCTCAGTTAAGTGTACTGGACACCTATAAATTTTTAAATCATACAATATGTTACATGATATATTTGATTCATAATAATGCAACCATCCAGTATTTGTCCTTTTGTTTCTGGCTTGTTTCAATCAATATAATGTCCTCCAGGTTCATCCTTGTTGTCATATGCTTTATGACTTCATTTCTTCTTTTAGCGGCATAATATTCCATCATGTGAATAGACCACAGTTTGTTTATCCATTTGTCTGTTGATGGACACCTGGGTTGTTTGCAACTTTTGTCAATTGTGAATAATGTTGCTATGAACATAGGTGTGCAGATGTCTGTTCAGGCCATGGCTTTCAATTCTTCTTGGTATATACACAGTAGTGGTATTGTAGGGACATGTG
The DNA here is from genome assembly GCA_029593785.1 of Cabassous unicinctus. Classification (NCBI taxonomy): domain Eukaryota; kingdom Metazoa; phylum Chordata; class Mammalia; order Cingulata; family Chlamyphoridae; genus Cabassous; species Cabassous unicinctus. The sequence goes on along the minus strand of JAQZBX010083812.1, from coordinate 8,709 downwards.
GCAAGTCTATATTCAACTTCTTTAGGAACTGCCAAGAAATTCTCCACAGTGGCTGTACCATTCTGCATTATCACTGTATTAGTCAGCCAGAGGGGTACTGATGCAAAATACCACAAACCAGTTGTTTTTTTAAAGGCTGTTTATTTGGGGTAGAAGCTTACAGCTACTGGGTCATAAAGCAAAGTTTCTTCCCTCACCAAGTCTGTTGCTATGTGTTGGAGCTAGATGTCTGCCAATGTCTGTAAGGGTTCAGGCTTCCTGGGTTCCTCTCTTCCCAGTGCTTGCTTGTCATTGGGCTCAGCTCCTCTGCTACCTCCACAAGGTCAGCTGTAGACTCTCAGGCAAATGTCTCATCTCTATCCTGGGGCCTTCTCTCCTTCCTCACGACAAAGCTCCTTCATCTGCTGGCTTCCCCAGGCTCCAGCATCAAAACTTGAACGTCAGAACTCCAACTCAAAAACTGCTTCAACTCTGTCCTTTGCCATGCCTTTTATATTTGATTCCCCAACCATCAAGGGGTGGGGCTCAATGCCCTACTGGTGTGGTCCATCATAACTTAATCACACCCAGATAAACAGACCATTTTACAAGCATAATCCATTATCTATTTTTGGAATTCATAACTACATCAAACAGCCAAATTGCTACAACCAGCAACAGTGACTTTGTGTTCTTGTCTCTCCACATCCTCTACAGCACTTTTAGTTCTCTGTCTTTTTAATAGTGGCCATTCTAATAGGTATGAAATGTTATCTCATTATAGTTTTGATTTGCATTTCCCTAATCATTAGTGATGTTGACCATTTCATGGTTGTTTTTTCTTTCATCATTTATATTTCTTCTTTGGACAAATATCTATTCAAGACTTTTGCCCATTTTTTAAGTTGAGTTGTTTGCCTTTTTATTGTTGAGTTGTAACATCTCTTTATATATCCTGGATATTAAATCCTTATTGGATATGGAATTTCCAAATATTTTTCCCATTGACTTGGTGGCCTTTTCACCCTTTGACAAAGTCCTGTGAGGTGCAAAAGTGTTTAATTGTGAGGAGGTTCCATTTATCTACTTTTTCTTTTCTTGCATATGTTTTGGTGTAAGGTCCAAGAAACCATCACCTACTACAAGGACTCAAAGAAGTTTCCCTCCATTTTCTTCTAGTTTTATGGTCCTGGCTTTTATATCTAGGTCTTTGATCCATTTTGAGTTGATTCTTTATAGGGAGTGAGAGAGGGTTCCTCTTTCATTCTTTTGGTTATAGATATCCAGCTTTCCAAACACCATTTGTTGAAGAGATTTGTTTTGTACTTAAAGGGAAATTCATAGCCTTAAATGCATATGTCAAAATAGAAGAAAGAACCAAAATAAAAAATCTAACTGCACACCTGGAGGAATTAGAAAATGAACAACAAACTAACCCCAAAGAAAGTAGAAAACAGGAAAAGAGAAAGATTAGAGTAGAACTAAATGAAATATAAAATAAGAAAACACTAGAAAAAATAAACAAACTAAAACATGATTCTTTGAGAAGATCAGCAAAATTGACAAACTCTTAGCTACACTAAGAAAGAAAAAAGAGAGATGATGCAAATACACAAAATAAGAAATGATGTAGGGGATATCACCACTAACTTCACAGAAATAAAGAGTATCATAAGAGGATACTTTCAAACATTACATGACAACAGGAATGACAATTTAGAGGAAATGGACAAATTCCTAGAAAACCACAAGCAGCCTGCATTGATGAAAGAAGAAATTGATGAAGTCAACAGAATAATCACAAATAAAGATAAAGAGTCAGTCATCAAATCCCTCCAACTAAGGAAAGCCAGGACCAGAGGTCTTCAAAGGTGAATTCTGCCAGATATTCCAGAAAGAACTAACACCAATACTACTTAATCTCTTCCAAAAAATAGAAGTAGAATTAATATTCCCTAACTCATTCTATGATGTCAAAATTGCCCGAATAACAAAGACAAACTAATATGCCACAAGAAAGAAAAATTACAGATCAATCTGTCTAATGAACCAAGATGCTAAAATCCTCAACAAAATACTTGCTAATCATATTTAAAAAACACATCAAACGAATTATACACCATGAACAAGTGGGTTTCAGCCCGGGTATACAAGGATTTTTCAATATAAGAAAATCAAAAGAAAAAAAATCACATGATCTTCTCTATAGACACAGCAAAAGCATTTGACACAATACAGCAAACTTTCCTGATAAAAACACTGCAAAAGATAGGAATAGAAGGAAACTTTTTGAACATGATAAAGGGCATATATGAAAAACCCACAGCTAACCTCACATACAAGGGTGAAATCCTAAAAGTTTTCCCTTTATGATTGGGAACAAGACAAGAATGCCCACTATCCTCTTATTTAACTTTGTCTTAGAAGTACTTGCACAAGCACTGAGACAAGAAAAAGATATAAAAGTCTCCCAAATGAAAAGAAAGAAGTAAAAATTTCGCTATATGCAGATGACATGATCCTCTATATAGAAAACCCTGAGACATCTACAACAAAGCTTCTAGAATTTATAAATGAGTTCAGTAAAGTCACAGGCTTTAAGATCAATGCTTAGAAATCAGTAGCATTTCTGTACTCCAATAATAAGCAATATGAGGAGGAAATGAAGAAAAAGAATACCATTTACAATAGTAATTAAAAGAATCAAATACCTAGGAATAAACTTAACTAAAGATGTAAAGGACTTATATACAGAAAACTTAACAACACTGTTAATGGAAATCAAAGAAAACTTAAATAAGTGGATAGAAACAATAAATACCATTAAGATGTCTCTCCTACCAAAGTAATCAACACAGCATTTTTACTGTATTGGAAAAACTAACTATGAAATTTATTTGGAAAGACAAGAAGCCCCAAATAACAAAAGACATATTGAAAAAGAAAATTGTAATCAGAGGAATTACACTACCAGACTTTAAAGCATGCTACAAAGCTACAGTGGGCAAAACTGCATGGTATTGGTACAAGGATAGACATACCAACCAATGAAACCAAATTGAGTGTTCTGATATATATCTTCACATATACAGTCATCTGATAGTTGACAAGGCCACCAAGCTCACTCAAATGGGAGGAATGGCCTCCTCAATAAATGGTGCTTGGAGAACTGGATATCCATATCCAAAAGAATGAGAGAGGAACACCATCTCACGCCTTATACAAAAATCAACTCAGGATGGATCAAAGATGCAAACATAAGAGCAAGACCTTTGAAGATAATGTGGGGAAGCATCTACAGGAACTTGTAATAGGGAATTGCTTCATGAACTTCACAAGCAAACATGAGCAGTGAAGGAAAAATAGATACAAGGGACCTCCTCAAAAATAAAACCTTTTGCACCTCAAAAGAGTTTGTCAAGAAAGCAAAAAGACAGTCTACCCAATGGGAGAAAATATTTGATAACCATATATCTGACAGGAGCCTAATATCCAGCATATGTAAAGAAATCCTACAAAGAACCCATTTTAGAAATGTGCAAGTGATTTGAACAGACACTTCTTCAAAGAAGAAATACAAATGGCTAAAAAGCCCATGAAGAGATGCTCAACATCACTAGCTATTAGGGAAATGCAAATCAAAACTACAATGAGATACTATCTTACACCCGTTAGACTGGTGGACATTAAAAAAACAGAGGACTAGAAGTGTTGCAGAGGATGTGGATGAATAGGAACCCTCATCTATTGCTGGTGGGAATGTAGAATTGTCCAGCCATTGTGGAGGACTGCTTGGCAGTTCCTCAAATAACTAACAATAGATCTGCCATGTGACCCTTCAATTCCACTGCTGAGTATATACCCAGAAGAACTGAAAGCAAGGACACAAACAAACATACACACACCAATGTTCATAACAGCATTATTCACTGTTGTCAAAAGTTGGAATCAACCCAAATGCCCATCAACAGATGAATGGAAAAGCAAACTGATATATACATACAATGGAATAATACTCAGCTGTAAGATGGAATAGAGCTCTAACACATGGGATAACATCAATAAATCTTGAGTACTTTATGTTGAATGAAGCATGCCAGATATTGAAGGAAAATATTATATGACCTCTCTGATGTGAAGTAAGGAAAACAAGCAGACTCAGAGAACTTAATCTGCAAAATAGCTTTACAGGAAATAGGAATGGAGAAGAAGGTTGTGAGCCAATGACCATATGGATAAAATCTGATAAGGTAGAAGTGAGTAGTTGTGGAGTGAAGACATATGACAGGGATGCACTGATACTATTGGGTTGTGTGGTGCAAGCTTTACAGGGAATAGGGAGGGAAGGATCTGTTGGATGGTCCATGGAACTGGGGGTAGTTTTGAAGAGGGTCCTGGTGAACACTGGGGATTGATGGATACATGGGTGAAAATACAATGTTGAGAAAACTCTTATGGCAATATGACAAGGAAGGGTTCCTGGTTGAGGGTGTTGAATGGGGGAACAATTGGAATGGGCACACCGGGATAGTCCTCTAGAGGATGTGTGAGTGATCATTTTGTCATAGTGTGCCATATCAGTGTTGGTAGACCACATTATGAGTGGGAAGGCGATGGATTCCAATGTTGGGGAGTCCTGATATGTTCTCAGAGGAGGCAATGTCTCTTGAGAACATGGGCAATTCCTAATAGGGGAAGACAGTATAATGTATCCAGCCCTCCGCACTGTTGCAAGTATTTTGAATATTGTCTTTCAAGGACAGAAGAATGGTGGCTGCTGGGAGCCCTGAGGGAGGGGATAGGAGGAATAAAATAGATTTAAGAGGGGGTATTTAGGAGGCAATGGAAGTGTTCTGCATGATCTTGCAATGATGGATACAAGCCATGTTAAATTTTGTCAAAAAATTATAAAAGTATTATCTACAATGTAAACCATAAAGTAAACCATAGACCATGGTTGGTAGCTATGTCTCAATATGTATACATCAGTTGTAACAAATGTGCTATCCACATAAAAAAGATTATTAATATCAAGTGGGGAAAAGGGGGAGGATGTTGGGTGTAGGGGAGTCCCCTCTAAACTGTATATAGATTTATTGTGAACTAAATCTTCTTTGAAGACAATATAAAAATTTTAAGACAGTGGGGAATAAATGGAATAAAATGCCAATGTACATACAGGACAACTGATATTACAGTGATGAAAGGAAAACATCAAAAAATTTATTTTTTAATTTTTTTTATTTTTTAAATATTTTTCATTTTTCTTATATTCCAACTTTTTTTACTTTGTTTTAGTTTTTTTCAATTTACCGTACAAGTATTTAATCTTTTTTTTTTTAAATTTCAACAGATGCTTAGATTACATAAATGTTTCACAAAAATTACAGGGATTTCCATGTTACCCACCTCCCACACCTCCCATAACATCCCACATAAACATCTTTTATTAGTGTGGCACATCACCTAAAATGGATATACAAATCCTGGGGCTTTGCCACAAAGCATGGACCATAGTTCACATTGTAGCTCAAACTCTCTCCCACACAGTTCTGCAAGTTACATGCTGATGTAAAATGGCCTATATCTGTCATTGTAATGTCACTCAGAATAATTCCCAAATCCTGAAACAGCACCTGTATAACAACTGCTTTTCCCTTCCCTGCCCTAAAACATCCAGTGGGCACTGGCTCCACCTCACTGTTGTAATTTCTTCCACTGCTTGAATCACATTATGTCTAAAACAAAATACCAGTAAGTCCACTCCACTACACATCTCTTCCCCCAATCCTGAGGAGTTTGGGATGGTGATGTCCACTCCACTTCCAAGTGCAAGGGGGCTTATATTCCATGGATACAGTGGATGGTATTATCCTGCCTGCAGTTGCAGGCTCTCTCCATTCCCTGTGATGGCTGTTGTCCATCATCGTCTTCTCACCAGGTGACTAGGGTGAGTCAATTTAACTGTAGAGCAGGAATTGCAGCTCCACTGAGATTCCAGGCACAGCTGGCATATGGGCAGGCCAGAGGCTCCAGTCTCTGGAAGTACACCTACAAACTCCAGTATCACATATAGGTTTGAATAGAAGGGACTGATATACCATGTGCAGGGAGGACTTATTTGAGTCCAACTCTATCACTCTCAGGAGCAAAGATTGAAAAGTAGAGCACACTGATAAGATGTGAAACCCTGGACCTATCCCCCTGATATAGGGTCTGGGTGTCTCCAGAGACCTCAGGAGCCCCTCTGTGTGGGATGATATCCACTTTGGTGGTCTATGTGATCTTACTGAGCTGTGCATAAGCGTTACCTCTGGAATGACCTCCCAACGCTCTTTGAAGACTCTTAGCCACATGAACTCATTTGTCTTTATCTTTTCCCCCTTTTATTCGTGGTCTTTTTCCAGTTATATTGCCAGTTGGCACTTGGTATTAATCCCTCATTGCCAGGGAGTCTCATTCCCTGGAGTCATGTCCCATACTGGGGGGAAGGTAATGGATTCATATTCTGAGTTTGGGTTAGAGAGAGGCCACATTTGAGCCACAAGGAGGCTTTCAGGTGACAACCCTTAGGCACCTCATAACAGTAGGCTAAGTTTCAATTACAAGAGCAAAGACTCATAAGGCTAGTCATCAATAACAAGAACCCATCAGTGGACCCTCCTCCTTTTCCAGACAATGTCCCTGCACTTGGGGAATTGTTTCTGCTCCCTTGGAGAATGTAGCAGAGCTCTCCAGGCTGGGAATTCAGTATTCCCTTACTTATTGAATGATTGTTTACCCAATGTTACCATGCCCCACCCCTTGATGATTTGAACAATTTTATATATCTTTCATGTATATTCAAGTGAACTACCTCCCATGAAAACACCATCCCAGACACCCCTCACCAATGATACTCTCCAGCCCCCTCTGTAACCCTTCTGTGATCCAAACCTTCCTTGAAGATGAAGCCCATATAATAGCCAAATAGAATTAATAGGAAATTAAAATAATAAAGATAATTTTAAATATAAGAGGTAAAATGCATGGAAACTTAAAAAAAAAACTCTAGAAACACAATAAAATTAAAGGATTGGGATATTCAAAAACTGGGAAAAAAAAAAACAGAAAAATCATTATGCAACTATACTCTATTTACCATAGATATGTCCATATGGGTGATGGCTCACAACCTACTCTTCTCTTTCCTTCCCTTGTTAACCTACATTTCAGACACTGGTTCTCAGAGACTGCTCACTTTCCTCAATTCAAATCAGTGAGGTCATATACTGTTCATCCTTCAATGCCTGGCTTGCTTCACTCAACATAAGATCTTCAAGATTCATTGATGTAATTCTGTGTGGTAACACTTTATTCCTTCTTACAGCTGAGTAATATTCCATTGTATGTATGTACCACATTTGGTTTATCCATTCACTTGTTGATGGGCACTGGGGCTGATTCCAACTTTTGGCAATTGTGAACAATGCCACTATGAACATTGGTGTGTGTATATCTGTTTGTGTCTTTGCTTTCAATTCTTCTGGGTATATACCCACCAGTGGAATTGCTGGATCATGCAGAATGTCTTTTGTTAGTTTTCTGGGGAACCAAAACTGATTAGTTCTTTCAAATTCTGTGTCTCTTCTGGGGCTTTTATACATTCCTATTCTTGGGCCATATCTTCTATTTTCATAGTATAGCTCATAATTTTTTGCTGCTATCTAGGCATCTGATTAGTATATAGTTTACATAGATGCTCAATTTCTTTCTCTTTTATATGGATTTAGTGGCAGGAGGCTGTGTGTTACAACTTCTCTTTGATTATTGGCCTGACCTGGATTGTGAGGAATGTCCTGCTGGTTGTTCAAAACTGGGTACTGGACCCAGTAATTGGCTGTTGAGTTGCTTCCTAGGGCCTTGGGGAGGGAGGCCAGAAAGGCTGGAAAAAGTTTCCTACTTATTTTTAAATTTCTTGCATGCACTTCCTTGATATGCCAGCAGGTGGTGCTCTATGGAAGCTCTCATTTCAATGCCTGGACAGAGTGTATTTGTTGCAACACTGTCTGAAGGCTATGAGGCTTATAATCCAAACTTTCTCTTAGACAGTTCTCCAGCCTTCTCTGACAGCCCCCTCACCTTTCCTGGCTAGGACATATTTCCACTCCTCTCTGAATCCTCAAAAATCAGTCCTTGTTAGTAGAGGAGGAGATTGGGAGGGTTGTATAACTTTAGCTCCTTGCAGGCTCCCAATGCACACAATGGTTCAACCCCACCCAGCCTAGAAGGGCTCCTGCAACACAGTAGACCAAATTAGTGAGCAAAAGCTGGATTAGCCTTAAGCTATGTCCCTCTCTCTCTCCCCTTTCCTGGGGCATCCTCAACAATTATTCCCAGCTAGAATAGATGGAGATTGTGAGGGTTTGATTTTTCCTGTCTTCATGGGCTCCCAGGGCAAACCAATGTGTGGTCCCACCTGGCCTGGAAGGGTTTGTGGGCACAGAATACCAAATTTGTGGGTCTGAAGCTGAGTCTGCCTTAGACTGTGTCCCTCTCTCTTCCCTTTCCAGGGGAGATAGATGCATGGAGCTTCCTTTGTCTGTAGTTGAGGCCCAGAGGCCCAAGTATTCCAAAGTGTCTTTAGTGTGGAGGATGGTGCTGGCAGTAGCAGCCGCTGATTTCAATGTCATCTTGATTTCCCTCCTATGTCCCTCCCTCCTCTGGGTGGTGTACAGCCTTCACCTGGTG
>JAQZBX010083811.1:0-13337 GCA_029593785.1 Cabassous unicinctus | reverse complement strand
CAGGTCCCTCAGGCAGCCTTTGGCTCCTTCTCCATTCTTTTTGTGAGAGCTGAGCTTTTCCTGCCTAATCTGACACCATGCTTCCACAATTCCAACACACCTCATTTTTGAATGCTTATCTTGTAGCCTGCAGCTTTGCTGAATTTATTTGTACTAGTATTTTTCTTGTGAATTCTTTTGGAATTTCTATTTAAAAAATCATAGAATCTATAAATGGAGATTGATGTACTATTTTCTTTGAAATTTGGATATCATTTGTTTCATTTTGTCAAATTTCTCTGACAAGGACACCCAGTACAATATTGAGCAGCAGAGGTGGAAACAGGCATACATGTATTGTACTGAAACTCAGGGAGGGAGAATGCTTTTAGTCTTTAACCACTGAGTACAATGGCAACTAAAGATTTCTCCATTTTTATTCATTACCATATTGAAGAAGCTACTGTCTATTGCTATTTTTTTGTGTTTTAATCATAAAAATATGTTGGATTTTGTCAAATGTCTTTTCTGCATACACCGAAATGATCATGTGATATTTATACTTCATTCTGTTATTGTGTTATATTACACTGATTGATTTTCTTAAATGGGACTACTCTTGATTTCCTGGTTAAATAAGACTTGGTTATTCTTTTCAATTCCCTTACTATACTGTTGTGTTGATTTGCTAGTGTTTTACTGAGGATTTTTTCATCTATATTCATAACGGATATCAGTCAGTAGTTTTCATTTCTTGTCATGTACTTCCCTGGCTTTGGTATTAGGATAACATTGGCTTCATAGAAAGAGGAAGGAAATTTCACTTGTCTTAAAGTTGTTTTTAAAAGTTTGTGAAGAATTGATGTTAATCTGAAACAATTGTAGAATTCACCACTGGTACAATCTGGCCCTAGACTTTTCTTTCTTGGGAGGATTGTTATTACATATATAATCTCCTTACTTTTCATTGGTCTTCAAAGGTCTTCTATATCAACTTGAGTCAGTTTATGTAAGTTGATGTTTCTAAACATTTTGTCCATTTCCTGTAGATTACTTTTGTCAGCATATTCATAATATTGAGTTATAATTCTTTTAATTTCTGCAAGATAAATAGTATTCCCGCTTTCATTTTGTTTTTTAGTTATTTGCATTTTTTGTCTTTTTCTTTTGTAGGTCTATATAAAACTTTGTCAATTTTATTGTTCCTTTCAGAGAAGCCACTTTTGATTACATTCATTTTCTCAATTGTTTTTCATTGTCTATTTCACTTTATCTGCTAAAATCTTTATTAGGTCTTTCCTTCTACTAAATTTAGGTTTAGTTTGCTCTTCTTTTTTCCTAGTTCCTCCAGACACGATGTTCGGTTATTGATTTGAAATATCTCTTCTTTTGTAATGTAGTCATTCATAGTTATAAAAACCCCTCTGAGTACTGCCATTGCTTTATTCCATAAATTTTCACATGTTGTGTTTTTGTTTCCATTCATCTCAATATATTTCGTAATTTCCCTTATGATTTCTTCTTTGACACATTGGATGTTTAAACGTCCACATATTTGTGAATTTTCCAGTTTCTCTTCTGTTATTGATTCTTGGCTATATTCCATTGTAGATGGAGACGATGCTTTGTATAATTTCAATATTTTTAAATTTCTTGAGAAATATGTTTTTGCCTAACATGTGGTCTATCCTTGAGAATGATCAACATACCCTCAATTATAAGGTATATTCTGCTGTTTTTGGCTGACATGTTGTATATTTGACTCTTCATTTTAGTTCATTTATGCTATAGTTCCAGCCATCTCTTTCCTTGTTGATCTTACACATGCTATCCTATATTAAAGTGGTATTTTGTTGAAGTCTCCAATAATTATTGTACAGCTATCTTTTTCTCACTTCAAATATTTAATATTTGTGTATTATATTTTGAGACTTTGCTATTCCATGCCTACATATTTGTAATTGTTTTATGATCTTGGTTGTATGATCCTTTTATTAAAATATACCATGCTTCTTTGTCTCCTAACAGGTTTTGACATAAAATCTATTTTGTCTGATGTTAGTATAGTTATCTCAGATCTCTCTTTGTTACTACATGCATGGAATAGAATTTTCAGTCCTTTCACTTTCATGCTGTTTGTGTATTTGTATAGATGTGAGGTTTCTTGTAATATATAGTTGGATCAAAGTTTTGTATCTGTTCTGTCAATTTGTGTCTTTTATTTGTAGAATTTCTTCATTTACATCAAGGTAATTACTAAAAAGACAAGACTTATTTTGCCATTTGTCCTTTGTTTCTTGTATGTGTTTGTGAGAGTTTGAATTTCTTGAATCGCAGAAAAATATTATGTTCTTAAACTATCCCATTCCTATGACCATGTGGCCCTTTGCACTGAATTCAGTTAGGGGGACTTTGATTAGATTTCTTAATAAGATTGATTTGGGCTTTTGATTGGATTATATCAGTGAGGATTGAGCCATCTTGGGACTCGGTCTTCTTGCTGGGTCTGATATAAATTAAAACACAGAGAGACACTCAAAAAAATGAAGCTCTGCCATGTAAGAGAGGACACAAGGATTGCTAGAAGCCAAAGCTTAGCATGAAGCTTCCAAGAAGCTAAGCCCATGGATAAGCTCAAGGCTGAAGGAACAAGCCTTATGCTGGTTGCCCACAGCTAAGCTCTGGGAAATGGTAGATTTTGGAGAGGAAGACAGGGACCTCAGCAGAGATTGGTGGCCATGTTGCTTCACCACATAGCAGGACCCCAGGATCACCAGTAGCTGAATTTGGTGAGAAAGCATCTCTGGTGATGCCCTGATTTAGGTATTCTATAGCCTGGGAACTGTACTTTTTACCCAAAATGGAATTCTCATTATAAAAGCCAACCCATTTCTGGTACTTAGCATTGAAAGCTCAGTGGTAAATGAAGACAATGTTCATTTTTTCTCCCTCTTTTCCCCACTGCCCCTTCTTTTGTGTATAGTTGATCATTTGTGGTAAAACAGATTGATATCTTCTCATTTCCTTTAATATTTTTATTTTAGATAATTTGTTTTTGGTTTACCATCAAGTTTATATTTAACATTATAAATCTATAACAAACTAGTTTGAAATGATACTATTTTATCTTCAAAAAGATTTTTGACTATTTTATCTTCAAAAACTATTTTATCTTCAAAAAGAACATCTTTAAGATGTTCTTGTCATACCTTACCACTCTCCACATATACACACATTTTTAAACTTATTATTTTTTTCAATGATACAAGTTACTCAATAAACACAAGATAATAGCTACAATAACAATAAATCTGCCTTGGTCAATGGTTACACTCCCCACTCCCAACCTCTCATTTTTCTAAATTCCTCAAACTTGAAGGGTTTGGCATGAGGTCTGCTCTGAATGCTTCAAGCACAGAAGGTACTTAGATATTATGGTACAGAGGAATGGACTTGTGTTTTTGTAGTTGAAGATACTCCTTTTGTTTGGGAGTATCTCTTCATTTTGTTAGTTGTCCAGGATATGCTTGAAGGACTGGAAAATAGGATTTTAACACATATCTTCTGGTTTCAACCAGCATATGAACCATCAGAAGACTTTCAGTCTCTGAGAAATACACTTAGTAGGTAAATTAAAAATTATGAGTTCAGATAAAAGGAGTAGAAGAATCATGATTATGGGATTTATAAATGAGTATAACTATGTACTGCAGTTTGATGTTGTTTATAAATTTCAAAAATAGATATTGGATTGTGTTTGTGAACTGCTCTGTTCCTCTGGGCATATTTGATTAGACTGGATTCAGAGGTTTCACTTTTTCTTGACTAAATAATGATTAAGGCTTTGATTGGGCCGTGTCAGTAGGACATTGAGTCCCTGCCCCCTTGGTGAGTGGGAACTCACAGAAAAAACAACATTGCAGAAGAGAAAGTTAGAATTTTGATCCTGGAGCCCTGGAAGTAAACACTCAGAGAAGCAGATACTTGAAGAAGTAGAGAAGGCTCCATAGACATGGCAGAGGCAGAGGGATGTGAGAGAGCCTGATAGTCTACCGCTGACCTTGTGGAGAGACCAGAGCAGCTGAGCCCAGTGTAAAATTAGCCCCAGGAAAGAGACAAGACTTTATCCCAGCCTAGAGCTGATATTGGAAGAAGCTGGGTCCACAGAACCTTAAGAGGAAGAGGAAGATTGAACAGTTGCAGATATCAGTGGCCATCTTGCTCCAAAACATGGCAACAGACTTTGGTGAGGGAAGTAACTTATGCTTGGTGGCCTGGTAAACTGTTACTTTCTACCCCAAATAAACACCCTTTATAAAAGCCAACACATTTCTGGTACTTTGCATCAGCACCCCTTTGGCTGACCAATACACTATGCTATATTGAGGAACTAAATTTTCATATATCCCAAGATGGGGTGTTGATTTCTTGATACTATGTGGCTTGCCTATGGTTTCCAGACATCTCTAGGGACCTCAGGAGAACTTTTGTTTAAAGCTTTGTTTTCTATTAGAGTGTGTGAAGTCTGGCTGATATAAGAATAAACATAACCTCCAGAATGATCTCCCAAGTCACTTTAAAATCTCTTAGCCATAAAAACTCTATTTTATTTAATATTTCCCTCTTTTGGTCAAGGTCTTTCTGCAAATGCATCACTGACTAATGTATGGTAACAATCCCTCTTTGCTGGGGAATTTCATCCCTAGGAGTCACGTCCCATGTTGGGGGGGAAGGCTGTAGGTTATTTTCAGTTTGGCTTAAAGACAGGCCCCATTTTGGTAACAAGATTTTCAGGAGGCAAATCTTAGGCATTAATTAAACAGACCAATCCAGAGCTTTTTGTCATCTTTTTGGAGAATGTATCAGGTGTACCACAGAAGGAAATTTAATGTTTCATTAGCTACTGTGTGGGCCTCTATCTATGTAGAAAATATACTTATGGAAATCAAGATATGTTTATATCCCATAGAAGTGTCTAGTTATATAAATTTCAAGCTATTTAAAAGACCCTTTCTGTCAGGAAACCTGACAGTGTCCCAACATCACTTTTCTGCCAGGGTTATGACAATTGACAGGTAGAACTTAAATTATAAACTTGCCTTGATTCTCCTATGAAGTTGTTCATGCTTTCAGAGAAGACTCAGAGTAAAACAGTATGATTGGCAAGGAAATTTGGTCATATCTGTGGTGTATAACATTTTTCTAAGAATAAAATATGCACCATTACCATATCCTCACCCATTCTCTTTAGTTAGAGAAGTCATGGGTTTGTACAACAGTTATTCATAACATACAGGATTCTCATGTCACCCCACACCAATACCTTGCAGTGTTGTGGAACATTTGTTAAAGATGATGAAAAAACAGCAACATATTTCTGCTACCTATAATCCACAGTTTAAAATTGGTGTATTTTTCCCACAAGCCACCATTTTATTAACATTATGTATTAGTATTGTATATTTGTTATAGTTCATGTGGGAATGTTTTCATATTTGCACTGTTAAACACACTCCAGAATCCACCAAGGGGATCAGTATGTTCTATAGCCCCATGCTTTATACAATCCATCCAACGTGTACATTCAGTTAGTTTTCAGTTTTACCATATTGTTGTGCTGTCATCACCCAAGTCAATTTTATAATGCTTACATAGTTCCAAGAGGAAGAATCCCATACCTCCTTATTTGACCCTACTGTTGACCCTCTGAATTGATAAAGTAGCAACTTCGCCATTGCTCTTAAAATATTACAATATTACTATTAACCATAAAACATAAGTTGCATTAGTTGTATTTTTCCATGTATCATATTTTTAAACACTTTTAATATTGATGAACATTTGTCCTAGCTCATAGAACATTCTTGTATTTGTAATATTAACCACAATCTTCATCCACCAAGTTGTCTATGTTTTAAGTCCCTAGATTATCCTCTAGCTTTCTTTCCATTGACATTTACATCTCTAGATTACCACTTTCAACAACCATCACCTTAATACACAAGCAATGTTTGTTATACTCATTATAATGTGTTACCATTGACTCTACCCACTTCCACACATTTATAATTAAACTTATTAAAAATTTGACATGCATTAAGCATCAGCTCCACTTTCTTAACCTTCTTACTATCTCTTAGTAACTTATGCTCTAGAGTTTAACTCCATGTGTTTACTCAGTATGTATAGTTCATGTTAGTGAATCCATGCAATATTTGTTCTTTTTTAACTTATTTCACTTAACATGATAGCCTCAAAGTTCATCCATGTTGTCATATGTATCCTGAGTTTATTTCTTCTGATAGCTGAATAGAATTCCACTGTATATATACTGTACCATATTTTGTTTATCCGTTCTTCAGTTGATGGATGCTCAGGTTGTTTCCATCATTTAGCAATTCTGAATAATGCTGCTATGAAAACCAGTGGGCAAATGTCTGTTTGAGTCCTTGCTTTCAGTTCTTCTGAATATATTCCTAATGGTGGGATTGCTGGATCATATGACACTTCTATATTTAGTTTCCTGAGGAAATGCAAAACTCTCCTTCACAAAGGCTGCACCATTTTTCATTCCTACCAACAGTGGGGAAGTATTCCTATTTCTCAATATCCCCTACAGCACTTATAGTTTTTTTTTTTTTAATGTCCATTCTATAATGCGTGAAATTATATCTCATAGTTTTGATCTGCATTTCCCTAATAGCTCTTGATTTTAAACATCTTTTCATTAGCTTTTGGCCATTTGTGGGAAAAAGAATGATCATTTGAGTTAAACAGATTGCTACATTCTCAGCTCCTTTTCTGTTTTTATTTCAGATACTTTATTTGTGGTTTATCTATGGTTTTATATTTAACATTCTAAATCTATAACAAACTAGTTTGAAATGATACCTGGCTGTCTTCAGTAACATAAAAAAATCTCTGTTCATATATACCTCTGTTCCCATTCTTTAGGTTGTTCTTGTCATATAATATCTTTATATATGTTGCTTACCCAATCAAATAGAAATATAAATAAGATTATTTCTTATGTAACTGCTTTCTATGTCATGTAGGAAATAAAAATTAGAGTTTTCATGAATAAAGTTATACTGAAATTTGTATTTACCCTGCACTTGGCTTTACCAAATTTCTTTCTTTCATCATAAAGCTTAAAGTAGCTATCTACTGTACATTCCTTTCAACCTAAACAACTCTCTTTAACATTTCTTTTAGGGCAGGTCTAGTGGTGATGAACTCCCTCAACTTTCTTTATATGACAACATCTTAAACTTTCTATCTTTTTCTCCATTTTCTTTCCTTTTTAAGTAATTTCTTTCTTTTACAATGTGTTGTCACACACATGTATACACACACACACAAGTTGAGATGAGCAGCAAAATGGATAGCCTAAAGTTTTTGTTTTGTTTTACAAAATTCATACATTACATTTATACTTTTCAGTCATTGCACAATGTGCAGACATGATCCATATAATGATTTATGCTCCCCAAATGGTTAAACAATGAGGATTTTCTGTGAAAGGGTATACATAAAAGCCTTTTAGAAGCAAAGTCCTGCTTTCTCCAAAAACCATTCTCTAGTATACATTTTGTGTTTACATATAGTCCTTGAAAATACTACAGTAGCATTGCATAAGTTCATCCTGTAAAAAGATCTGAAAAATAATTTTCAAGAGTCTCTATATATTGCATTGTATTCTCAGATAAAAATCTTAAGTCAAAATACAATAACTTTATTTTATTTAAAACGTCATATTTATGTCAGATATCAGAAGAGACTATAAAGAAATGTAAACAGTGCTTAGGGGAACTTTTTGGTAAAAATTTAATATTAAATAAAACTTAAAAATCTCAATGACATACAAAATAGACACTGTTATCAAGAATTTTCTATCCTTGGTTTAGAGTTCAAAGGAGTAAATAATCTGCATGTGAATGACCCAGCATATGGAAATCTTAATTTGAGCAAATCATTGCAATCAGTCAGGCAAAGGAGCTTTGGAGAAAAAATAAAATTGTTTTTCCCCCTGTTACCCTAAAATGTCACCCATGGTTATAGTAAGGATGAACCTACTAGCTAAACAAATGCCTTCCATCCTTTATAACTCTTAGACCAAATAAAGAGATTGCCTTATTTCTAGTGGATTTTTAGTTTAAAAACAAAAAACAAGCATATGCTTGGCATCTGGCCAAAACCTATTTTGTAGTTCACTGGATGAAGCAAATATGTCCTTATATCTTCTATGAGACCCAAGGATAAGCATGATCCCTCAGTGCCTTATGCTTTTATTAACCTCCACACATTAGCTGTAAAACTCTTATTTTAGAAACACCATGGGACCTGTTTATGGTGCTAGAGTAGAAGGTATAATTTACATAGTAACGTTGATGCTTGTAGCCAAGAAATAAATGTATTTGTCATCTTTTAGGCTGGTCAGTTTACTCTTTTATGCCTTTAACTTTGACCGACACATGGCCTTAAAATCAAAGTGAATTAGAAAAAAGATGACAAAATAACAAATGTTGTTTTAACTAACATCTTTTATGCAATAGGTATAGATATAAAAATAATTTCTTAAAATAATGGCATAAGTGTCACTCAGAAGCACCCTTGCTGTCTATAACATAATTTGCTAGAGTCCTTCAAATAAAATTATAGCCATTTAAAATATATATTCTATATTTGCAACTATTTTAAATCATTCAACAGTTTATAGCATGTTAATGAAGTGAAATAGAGACAAAGGCAGTCCATATTCATGATGTTTTGAATATAAAATGACTTCAGAAGTCAACTGAAATCCTTGCTCATGTTCTAAGTAGAGCCATTGTGATTATACCTAAAATATAAGTGGCCACTAATTTTTGATTCATCCTTACATGGAGGTAGAGTGATACCAGCAATCCCACATTCCCCAGCATAAGAAGCATTAGGGCTGCAAAGCACACCACTCCAGGAAGAGGGTTAGTAAACTATGCCCTGAGCAGACAAATCTGTTTTCTTAGGTGTTGTGCAAAGTTTAATTGAACCTCACTAAAGCTGGAAAGCTGGTTGAAATGACTGCTCAGAAAATAAAATTTCTGTTAAATGTTCCTTTCATCTTTTTTCCTTTTTGTTGGAAGAAGAGTAGCAACAACGTCTTTCTTTCCTAAAGCTTTCCTCTGGATTTGCTCAGAATCTTGGAGACAGAATTTGTCTATCACACCATAGTGATGGGATGGAACAACTCTATGATGAATCACAGTTTGAACTTTAAGACAAACTCATTGGGGTTATATAGAGTCAACACTTGCTTATTTGTTGTCTATCATCTGTATAAAATATAGCTCTGTGGGAAACACAGAACCAGGAAGATTTCATTCCACTAACTCTGGTTGTCTTTTTGTTGATGCATTGGCACTAATCCTCCTTGCTGCAGCTTCTGTTGTTATGGTCCCATCTATTCTGGACCTTTCTTATGTTCAGTTACAAACTCCAAAGCATTTTGGCAATCTCAGCCACACGAGCTCTTGGGAAAGCAGCTGCGACTGATCCTAGTGTCCTTTGTCAGCATCTCTAGGCTGCACTGTCTGTTGGATTACTGGAGGTCTCAAATGCCACCTCTTTCAGCCCTCAAGGATCTTTCCATCATTTTTTGAAAGATTGTTTTACCAGACATACAATTATTGCCCAGAATTTTTCTCTATCTGTACTTTAATAATGTCATACTTCTGCCTTCTCACATCCAAGCTTTATGATTTGTGGAAATTTTTTTTCAATTAAACTTTTTTTCACTTTCTAGGTCTCTTTTTCTTCTGGGATTTCCCTAATGCATACATTGGTAACATTTATGTTATCCCACATGCCCCTAGGGATTTTCATTCTTTTTTTCTTTCTGCTCTTCAGGTGGAAATATTTCAGTAATATTTTTTCCTAGTTCACTGATTTTTTTTATTTCTTTTTAATTCTGCTCTTGAACCCCTCTGGAGTATTTTTACTATATGTATTGCATGATTCATCCAGAAAAGTTCAGTTTGGTGCCTATTAAAGATTTCAAATTCCTCTTTCCATTGATGCATCTTCTTCATTTCCTCTAGTTCTTCATACATCCTTTCCTTTACTTCATTGAACTTATACAGATATGACTAATTATTTTTATTATTTGTTCCAAAATCTAAGTATCCTATATTGTTTTACTTTGTCCCTTTAAATGGCCATCTCTTCTGGTTTCTTTGACTCTTTTGTGAATTTTTGTTAAAGTCAGGTATTTGATTGTTTTGATTTGCTAACACTGGATATCAGATTTTCCCTCTTACCTGAGGTTTTATTGAAGATACATTCTGTGATGAGACTCCTAACAAAACTTAGCGCAGTTTATACTACTTTCCCTTGCAAGTCTGGTGGCTTTCAAAAATTACCCAATATGTGTCATTGTTTCCCTACTGAAAAATAAGTTCCTCTCACCAGCTTCTCTTCCATGGGTTCTAGGCTATGCTTCTTGTTTTAATTACAGTTTCCCCCCCCCTCTTATAGCTAGAGTCAGCTCAGCTCCACTCCCTCTGATTTGCCTTCTCATTCCAGCTTTCAGCACGGTGACTGCTCTATGGCTTAGACCCCATTAATTCATTAGACCCTATTAATTCATTGACTTTCTGCCCCATATCATCTAATTTCAGGAACCCGGACATATGTCCTGAGTCTGCCTTTCTGGAGCCAGTTGAGGTTGATTAACAAAGTTGCCCAATATATTCATATAGGAGAACTATTCAGGCTCTAGTGTCTCTAGCTGAAATGTGTGCAGAACACACTGCTGCTCTTGTTAGCCAGTCTGCCTTCAGGGACCCTTATTGGATGTGCAGATCTGCAAGCTGCCACCATTGTTCAGTCAGGACTGAGAGAGCTGCCTTTAAATGCACCTTTGCCGCCAAACCTCTGCTATGAATCACACAAACTTCAATGCATATAAGAATTTGGTAGAGGGGACCAGTGGGGTGAATTTTTTTCTGAAGTTCTCCAAGGAAATTTAGATTTCTTTTTCTAATTCAGCATTTGTTGAGTTGTTCTTGAGGCTTTATCAACTTCCAGTGCTTTCATAAAATATATTCTGCACTTTTTTTCACTGCTTCCAAATTCAGATATTCACCAGGGTGTCTTACAGTGCATCTTGGTGACAACAGTTGCTTATTAAGTCTGTTTTTTTAAAGAGAAGTTTTAGGTTTATGGAAAAATCATTCAGAAAATGCAGAGATCTCTTATACCCCCATCACACAGTTTTCCCAATTATTACCATTTTTCATTAGTGTGGTATCTTTGAAGTAATAGATAAAACAACATTATTATAGTTATATTACTAATTGTCTTCCATAGTTTATATTAGGATTAACTGTTTTTGTTGTACAGTGCTATATTTGTTGTGTGTGTTTTTGACATCTCTCCTCCTTTAATTTGTGGTCAGCTAGTACCTTGACAGAGA
The DNA here is from genome assembly GCA_029593785.1 of Cabassous unicinctus. Taxonomy (NCBI): domain Eukaryota; kingdom Metazoa; phylum Chordata; class Mammalia; order Cingulata; family Chlamyphoridae; genus Cabassous; species Cabassous unicinctus. The sequence continues at coordinate 1,903 of JAQZBX010083811.1, read as the reverse complement.
TTCTTTTAAAGAACTGAAGCCAGGGGTATAGGGAAAAAAGAAAAACAGAAAAACTTCTCCTGGTGTTTTCAATTTTTTTGCTAGGTTGGGCCTCTTTAAAAATGACCTTAATCTTGAATTCCTGTGTTTTGAGCTTGTAGATTATCAAAAGGAGAAAGCTTAGGATGTTCTCATGTCTTTTATGAACATGTATCATGCCTGACACATGCATGTCTCTTCCAAGTTTCTCTATTATACATCTGATGTTTTACAAAGACATTGTTCCTCAAAGCAACTCTCTCCCTAGGTTTTCCTCCCAACCTTTCAATAAGTCTATTTTTTGCCTCAATTATAACCCCCCTCCACAAGTTGCAAGTTTCTTAATTTGCCTTTCAATCATTTCAAGGAATTTCATCAACACAGCCACCACTATTTGCACTGAGTCCTCAGATGACACAAAAGCAGGCACCTTTCATCAATTCTTTCTCAATATAATAGATGGTCTAACACAGAAAAACACAAATCATTTGAAAGATGGGCTGCTCTTCTGCCTCCCAAGTCATGTACACTCCCAAGAAATGTGGGCTGCCTCTTCAAGACAAAGTGTTTCCTTGTAATCCAAGTTGAAATGTCAGGAAGCTCTAGTTTCATTGCTGTAAACAATTGACTATATTTCAGATTTCTGAAAAAGTTGATTCTAACAGATTTTCTTAATTTTTCTGTGCCAGGACAGGATCTTAGAACTCTCCAAATTTGCTAGTTTCACTGATATAACTCCCTGAAACTAGTTGTGTTTATTATGCAGCCTCCAACAATTAGTTAAAAATTAAATCAAAAGGTATCATTAAATACTATCAAACATGTAAAAATGATTCTAATGAATACTGTAGATATATTCATAAGAACTAGAATATATTGTAATAAAAAATTAAAGACCTGAGCATGGAGAGATAGATTGAATTCATACATAGGAAAATTCTATATTTTTAAGATATTAATTCTTACCAAAGTATCTACTCAATCCAATTAAAGTTGAATAAAAATGCCAGTAGTTTTTCTTTGTGTGTGTGTGTTTGTTTAATATCTTTAAAATATTAACTATTCCTAAAATTTATATAAGGAAACCAATTGTATTAGTCAGCCAAAGGGGTGTTAATATGAAATACCAAAAATGGGTTTGTCTTTATAAAGGGTGTTTACTTGGGGTAGAAGTCCACAGATACCAGGCCATAAACCATTAAGTTACTTCTCACCAAAGTTCATTGCCACATGTTGGAGCAAGATAGCTGCTGATGTTTGCCAGGGTTCAGGCTTCTTGTGTTCCTCTCTTCCCAGGGCTGCATTTCTCTAAGGGCTTAGCTCTTCTAGTTTCTCCACAAATTCAGCTGTAGACTATCAGGTGAATTGCTCACTTCTCTTCTTCTGGGGCCTTTTCTCCAACATCAAACTGCTTCTCAAAAACTGCTTCAACTCTGTTCTTTGCCTTGCCTTTTATATTCAATTCCCCACCCACCAAGGGGTGGGGCTCAACACCCTAACGAGGTGGCCCAGTCAATGCCCTAATCATAACTTAATCATTCCCAGATTAACAGATCAATTTTCAAGCATGATCCAATTATATTTTTGGAATTCATAATTACATCAAATTCCCAGATGGCTACATCAATGATTCAAAAATCTATGAAAATTTTGAAGAATAATTAATTTAGATAATTTACACTGGCAAAATTCATGATTTCTACAGAGAAACAGTAATTAATTCATATGGTATTGGTGAAAAGACTGATAAAAAGACCAATGGAACAGAATAGAGATTTTATATATACCCACATATATACTTTACCCTTATTTATGACAAGGCAGCATGTCAATTCAAAGGGATAAGTAACAGTTCTTTCAATAAAAGTTACTGGAAAAATTGATA
>JAQZBX010083810.1:0-13337 GCA_029593785.1 Cabassous unicinctus | reverse complement strand
TGATTAGAGTTTTAACATCAACATCACTTGTAATTTTCTGGCATCAAGACATAAGCTTGCTGGGGAAGATGGTGATGGACTAACAGGCAGAGCTGAATGCTCTCACAAAAGCAATGGAGAAAGAGTCAAAAACTGTCTGAGGGACCTGCTTTGTGGGTCAGCAGACCAGGACAGTGCTACACAACACCCAGGAGGGTAATGGACAGAGAGATGAAGAAGCTGAAATGACAAATGTGAGTTACCAAGTCCCTATGGCAGCCAGGAAGGGCTCCCCTCCCTCACCCTCAAGATATTAAGCTGGGGTAAAACCCCTGGCTCACTGCAACCAACTGAGAGGGGAACAGACATCTTCCTTCCTATCACCTGTTTCAAGGGAAAAGGGAGGGGAGTTATGGGGGTTTTTCTTCAGTGAATTCATCCAGGAAAGCCTACTTTGAATATCTGGTCTGGAGATTCAACACAGGAACACAGGAAAACTGAGACTGAAACATCTCCGTGGCAAGTTTCACTGACTAACATCATCTGCTGGCTGGTCTGGAAATTGCATGGAAAAAAAAAACTGTTCACGCTGTCTATATCCAACCCATGGGAGAAAATCTTTGTCCCATTAGTGAGCCTGTGGCCTAATTGTGAAAACTTAAGCTGGAAAATTTTAAAGACAGACAAGGTGAAACAAATATCAAAGAAGAGCTATGAAAAAAAAAAACAATAAGCAAGACAGAGAAATTGGCCATCAGAGAAAATACACCAACACGTTTAGTTGCCTAGACATCAGCAAAAAATTACAGGCTATATTAAAATACTGAAAGAGATAGCCAAGCCAAAAGAACTAACCAAATACCTTGAAGAAATGCAAGATTTAAGACAATTAGTCAGTGATAACCACACATCTCTGCTAAGGTCTGCTAGTTTTCTTTGCAGGATGTCAAATTGTTCTTTATACTCTCTCAGTGTCTTAATATCCTTGACTTTTTTTGTCATATTTTATATAATTTCTTTGATTTAGCAGAGATGTGTGGTTATCACTGACTAGTGGTGTGGGATGTTGTTGGAGGTGTGGGAGGTGGGGAACATGGGAATCCCTGTAATTTCTAAGTAATATTTAGGTAATCTTAGCACCTTTAAACACACACACACACACACACACATATATATATTTAACATTTATGTAAACAAATGCACATATGTGCATATGTATTTATATATCATTTCACAAATATTTGTATGTATTGTAAAAATTTTGATTTTTACCCACAATTAAAAAAAAATACATTAGAGGCACATAAGAACAGATTTGAATTGCTTGAAGACAGAATTAGTGACTTGAAGGCAGAACATCTAATCTGGAAAAGACAGGAGAACAGAAAGAGAAGAGAATGGAAAAAATAGAATGGAGTCTCAGGGAATTGAATGACAACACAAAATGCACGTTTTCATTATTGGTGTACCAGAAGGAGAAGCGAATGGAAAAAAGGACAGAAAGAATATTTGATGAAATAATGTCTGAAAACTTCCCAATCCTTATGATAGACATAAATATCAATATCCAAGAAAGACAACACACCCTAAACAGAATAAACCTGAATACACCTATCCCCAACACCTACTTTTCAGAATGACAAACATCAGAGTTAAAGAGAGAATTCTGAAAGCATCAAGAGAAAAACAAAGAATCACATACAAGGGAAACTCAATAAGATTAAGTACATACCTCTCATCAGAAACCATGGAGGATAGAAGAGAGTGGTATGATGTATTTAAAGTACCAAAAGAGAAAAAATGTCAGCTAAGAATTCTGTATCCAGCAAAGCTGTCCTTCAAAAATGATAGTGAGTTCAAAGACTTCACAGAAAAACAAAAACTAATAAAATATGTTATCAAAGACCAGATTTGCAAGAGATACTAAAGGGGGTGCTGCAGCCTGAAAGGAAAAAAGACAAGGGTGAGAGATTTGGAGAAGAGTTTAGAAATGAAGATTATTAAGAAGGGTAAACTAAAAGGTAAGAAGACAGAAAATAGAATTGTATGACAACAGAGAACCAAGGGACAAAATGAAGTAAGTAATGCCTTTTCCATAATAACACGGAATGTTAATGGCTTGAACTCCCCAATCAAAAGACACAAATTTATAGAATGGATAAAAAAATATGATCCGTCTATATATTGTCTACAAAAGACCTACCTCAGATGTAAGGATAGAACCAGGTTTAAAAAAGGTATTCCATGCAAATAGTAACCAAAAAAAGAGCTGGAGTGGACCAGATAAATGTAAAATAATAATATTATATTATATTAACAATAATTACTCAGTGCAACTAGCAAATTGTTCCTGAGATCAGTTTTCTATAAGTTCTTCAAACAAGATAAACACTCACTTTTAATTGAACAGGACTGGAGAAGAGATATATTTTTGAATACTTCATTTTTCTTTAATCCTTTCTTATGCATACATGTTAATTAAAACAATCCATCTGGATCAATAATGATTTGCATGAGTATAATTGAAAATCATTTTGAGTTTTTCTGCTTCAAAAAATTATGAGTTGGCATATTGTAATCTGCTGTAATTTATTCCAGTAAGATGTAAAATTTTCCGAAATGGGAATTTTATCCAGAAAGTATTATGGCCTAAATAGAAATAAAATAACTAAACCAATAACTTATTTAATTCTTAGAGATTATTATTTCCAATAGTTAGAGCTGTAATATAAAATTAGAATTATATTATAATTAATTTCTATTATGTTAGAATTATTGTTTTCATTTATAAATGTTGCTATACTCTCTGTTTATTAAAATTGATTATAATAAATCAAAACTGACCTTGGACTCTTTTTTAAAATTGGTAATTTCTATCACTCTATTTTTCTATTTATTTTACAATTTTACAATAAAAGTCTTTTTAACAGCTTGAAAAAAACCATTGACTGATTTCTGTGGATAGATCATATGGTGTATTATTCAGGGTTCTCTAGGGAACAGATTCAACATGAGATATCTGTAAATATTATGAGATTTTATAAGATTCTTTCATGTGACCATCGGGATGCACAAGTCCAGGTTCCACAGGCAGTCTGCAAATCAGGGGCTCTGATGAAATTCCATTGAAGGTCCTTGAAATGTTGCCTTTTCAAAGATGATGTGGGAAGTTCTCTCTGAATGCTGAAATCACTTCCTCTTTTAAGGCATTGATTTGATTGAATAAAAACACTCATTGCTGTCAGGAATCTCCCTGGTTGATTGTAGATGTAATCAGCCATCTATGCAGTAAATTCACTGATGAAAGTCCATAAATATCATTGTATTATAATTATCCCAGTGCTTGCTTAACCAAACAACTGGGCACATTACCTGGTCAAGTTGACACATTAGCCTAAACATCACTGTCCACCCCTTGTCAATTTGGCAGCCATACACATCACCTTAAGCCATAGTCTCTAAATAAAAATAACAGATGTGCATATATATTTTTCTGCCTAACAATATTCAACTGTCCTGGATAACTAGAAATACATTAATTCTATACAGTATAAGGTACATGTCCTTGGGTAACATTCACTCTTAAAATTGACATCCTTAAATATTATGACATAAAACTACTACAGCTTGTCTTATGATAAAGGAAAAGGTTAGGGAAGAAAAGAAAGATATTGATTTTATGTACATATTCAATCATAATTATAACAACACAAGGAAGAAAAATTCATGACCATTACAGTCCTTGTTTTTGTAATTGGCAATGTGGTGGAAGTTCATATTTATCACTACATTCTTCCACAACAAATTCCACGCTCCTGTTACTCTCAGCAAGCACCTCAGCTGGCCATTGTTCTTTACCTGGTGGGGTGACCCAACGTTTTATTCCAGAAGATTGTGGGCCATTGTTAGTCCTGATTGGATTGGGATGTTGCAATTTTTCACTGACTTTAATCACAGGGCATGGCAGTACTAAGAGATGTCCTAAAGGATCTCTTGTATTCCAGGCAAACTCTTCTTTACCTCCATTATGTAGATGCCATCCTAATTCACCTTGATAGTCAGGATCAAACACCCAAGCCAGTACACAGTAATTGCTTTCTTTCCCTGTTGATTTGGAGGTAAGAGGAGCCCAAAGTATCCAGGTGGCAGTCTTAACTTCCAGTTCAATGGAATCACTCTTGTGTTCCATGGTGGAAACATTCCTCCTTTTGGAACTGAGACCTGTAGACCAGCAGAGATTAAGGTTGATGGGACAGGAAGCAAAAATTTTCCTAGTGGATCACTAAGGGTAATAGTGATTGGTGACACTCCCATTTCCACCACTTGATTTCTGGACTATGAGTTTTTCCTATAGGAGAAACAGCACCATAGAGTGGTTGCTGATTTAGAATATACACAGCCTCCTGGAGAACAATTGCCCCAGCCTTGCAAGGTATTACCACCTAGTAGGCACCATAAATGCGTCCTCGAAAGGCCATTCCACTGTTCTATCAATCCAGCTGCTTCAGGATGATGGGGAACATGGTAAGACCAGTGAATTCCATGGGCATGTGCCCTATTGTATGCATCATTTGCTGTGAAATGGGTTCCTTGATCAGAAGCAATGCTGTGTGGAATGCCATGACGGTAGATAAGATATTCAGTAAGTCCATGGATGATAGTTTTGGAAGAAGCATTACATGCAGGAAATGCAAACCCAGATCCAGAATATGTGTCTATTCCAGTTAAATCACTGCCCCATGGTGAAAGTGGTCTAATGTAATCAACCTGCCACCAGGTAGCAGGCTGATCACCTCAGGGAATGGTGCTATATCAGGGGCTGAGTGTGGGTCTATGGTGCTGGTAGATTGGGTACTCAGCAGTGGCTGTAGCCAAGTCAGCCTTGGTGAGGGGAAGTCCATGTTGCTGAGCCCATGCATAACCTCAATCCCTACCTCCATGGCCACTTTGTTCATGAGCCCATTGGGCAATGACAGGCTGGGGAAAGAGGGTGAGCCTTGGCCACAGAGTGGGTCATCTTATCCACATTATTACTAAATTTTTCCTCTGCTGAAGTCACCCTCTGGTGAGCACTCACATGGAACACAAAGAGTTTCATGTTTTTTGCCCACTCAGAAATTTCTCTCCACATACCTCTTCCCAAGACCTCTTTATCACCAATTTTCCAATCATGTTCTTTCCAAGTCCCTGACCAGCCAACCAAACCATTGACAACAGCCCATGAATCAGTGTACAGATGCACCTCTGGCCATTTCTTCTTCCAAGAAAACTGAGCAACCAGGTGCAGTGCTTGAAGTTTTGCCCACTGAGAGAATTGTCCTTCAGGGATGCAACAGAAAAGGGCTGCAGTGCTGTAGTTGTCCACTTTCAGGTGATACCTGCATATTATGGAGAACCATCAGTAAACCAGGCCCGAGTTTTCTCTTCCTCAATCAACTGATGGTAAGGGACTCCCCAAGTGGCCAAAGCTGTGGGCTGGTAAAGAGAAGGTAACATTTCAGGGATGGTAACAATGGGCATTTGAACTACTCCCTCATGTAAATATTTGTGCTTTCAGGACCTGCTTAAGCCCTATCTTATATATACCACTTCCACTTTATTATAGAGTGCTGCTATGTACACCCAAATTCATGGTTTGATGGGTCATACAATACCCAACTTATGGTAGGCAACTCAGGTCTCATGGTAACTTGATGGCCCATGATTAAGAATTCTGTCTCTAAAAAGGCCCAGTAGCAAGGCAAAAGCTGTTTCTCAAAAGGAGAGTAGATATCTGCAGAGGATGGCAGGGCTTTGCTCCCAAAACCTAAGGGTCTGCATTTTGAGTCTCCTATAGGGGCCTGCCAAAGGCTCCAGACAGCATCTCTATTTGCCACTGAAACTTCCAGGACCATTGGATCTGCTGGATCATGTGGTCCATGTGGCAGTGCAACTTCCATAGCAGCCTTGACCTGTCACAAAACCTCCTCTTGTTCTGGTCCCCAATCAAAACTGGAAGATTTTCTAGTCACCAGTAAATGGGCTGGAGTAGCACACCCAAATGAAGAATGTGTTGTCTCCAAAATCCAAAGAGGCCAACTAAGTGTTGTGCCTCTTTTTTGGTCATAGGAAGGGCTAGATGCAACAGCTTATCCCACACTTTAGAAGGAATATCTTGGCATGCCCTTCCCCACTGGACACCGAGAAACGTCACTGAAGTGGAAGGCCCCTGTAATTTTGTTGGATTTATATCTCATCCTCTGTTATGCAAATGCCTTACCAATAAGTCTATAGTCTTTGCTACTTCTTACTCACTAGGTCCTATCAACCTTATATCATCAATGTAATGGATGAGTGTGATGTTTTATGGGAAGGAGAGATTATCCAATGTCCCTGCAGACAATATTATGACATAGTTCCAGAGAGTTGATATATGCCTGAGGGAGGACTGTGAAGGTGTACTGCTGGCCTTGCCAGCTGAAAGCAAACTGTTTCTGGTGGTCCTTACCAATGGCAATTGAGGAAAAAGCAGCTGCATACCAGGTACCAGGGGATGTGTTGATTTGCTCAAGCAATGATACCACATCTGGGACAGCAGCTGCAATTGGAGTAATCACCTGGTTAAGTTTATGATAATCTAATGTCATCCTCCAAAATCCATCTGTATTTTGAACAGGCCAAATAAAAAAGTTGAATGGGGATGTGGTGAGAATCACCACCCCTGCATACTTCATATCACTGGTGGTGAAACTTATCTCTTTAATCCCTTCCAGGACTCTGGTATTGCTTTTGATTTACTATTTTGCTAGGCAGAGGCAATTCTAGTGGCTTCCACTTGGCCTTTCCAACCATTATAGCCCTCATTCCACAAGTCAGGGATCCAATGTGGGGATTCTGCCAGTTACTGAGTATGTCAATTCCAATTATGCATTTTGGAACTGGGGAAATAACCACAGAATAGGTCTGGGGATGTATTGGACCCACAGTGAGATGGACCTGAGCTAAACTCCATCAATCACCTGAACTCCATAAGCCCCTACTCTGACTGGTGGACCACAGTGATGTTTTGGGTTTCCTGGAATTAATGTCACTTTTCAGTCAGTGTGTAATAACCTCTGAAATATCTGATCATTTCCTTTCCCCAATGCACAGTTACACTGGTAAAAGGCCATAGGTCTCCTTGTGGACAGGTGGGAGGAAGATTAGCAGTATAAATTTTTGTCAGTTTACCAGGATCCTTCCCCAAGTGTACCTGGCTTTCTCCTCATACAAGGGTCTCTGGGTCTGAAAACTGTCTCAAGTGTAGGAATTGATTAAGGGGCTATTATCTTCTGCATGTGTAATTTGAGTTAGTATTTTCTTCACTCAGCCTAGAACACTTCTGCTTATACAGATCCAGAAGAAATTTAGTAGACTACCCATCTATTTCACTTCTAGGTACCCCATGATCTATTAGCCAATGCCATAACTTTATGCAACTCAGACTATTTTGAGTGCTGCTTTGAATCTGCCTTTCATTGCAGTAGCCATGCCCACCTTGTCTTTGGCTCTTAACTGCCAATACTTGACTGTTACCGGACTGAGATCTGATCATCCCCATAATGTTTAAGGATTCGAATTCCATTACAGCCCTTTCTACAATAGTATCTGCACTACAGAGAAGAGCAACCACAGAGCTCTTTAGGGAAGATGAGGTTAGTCTTTCAAATTTATTCCTCACAGTCCTGGTTAAAGGTGTGTCCTCTGGACATTCCTGGGGTGGGTGGGCAGGTCTTCAATGGCAAATCTATTCTAGCATTCTAATTTCTCTAAGCCGTTGAATTCCCTCTTCTACTGTATACCAGGGCAAATCAGGCACCTCTACCTCAGACACATTAGGCCATCTTTTTATCCATGTTTAAGTCAGCCACCTGAACAAATTGTTAGAGGCCTTGAGCTACAGCATTGAATCCAGAATTTCTGCTTAGTGGGACCATGTCAATAAATTCAGCCTGATTCAACTTTATATTCCTTCCACCATTATCCCATACCCTTAGTATCCATTCCCATACAGTTTTCCCTGATTTCTGTCTATATAAGTAGGAAAACTCATGCAGTTCTTTCAGATTATAGTGTACTTCCTCATGGGTCACACTTTGTATTTCACCTTTGGGGGCTTGTTGTGATTTTAGTCTAGTATTAGGTCTCAAAGAGAAGAAGGGTGGTGGGGGTGGGTAAGGAGAAGGATTAGAAATGTCTCAGAAGCAACTGACCTCAGGGCATTCCTTTGCATTTTCTTCTGGTGAGACAGGATTAATCTCTTCAGGCAGGGGTTGGAAGGCAGATTCTTCAGGGAAGGGTGGAGTTTGGGCAGTGCATGCTGGAGTTGGGCTGGTAGCTGCCTCAGGACTGGGAGGAGGTCCAGACTCCCTTGCGCATACTTGAGGTTGGGTGATACAAGGTTGACAAATTGTGGTCTCCACAGGGCAAGCCATCACAGGTTTCCTATTGAAGTCTTAGCTGAATTAGGGTTCCAGTGTCCCTATCAATATTATCAACATCCCAATAGTCTCCATCTCAGTCCTCTGGGTTACACTCTTCCAATCAATGCCTTAACTTTAACTGCAGATACCTTGCAGGGTTGAGATTTTAGTTTCCTTTGTAATGCTGATACTCGTACAATGAGAGATTCTGTTTGGTTTTCAGATATCTCAAGCCTATGGCTGCCAGAAACAAGGTTATTTTTGAGAGCACACATAGAAACTTTCACATCATTCATGGGGCATTTAAGATTCAGATTTGAAGCCTTTAGCTCATCTCTTTCTTTTGTAAAGTATATAGAATATTTAGGAGGAGCCAGCCCATATCATACCTTTTGACTCTTCAAAACTTTGTTAAGGTGTTGAAAACACTCTCACCCAGATTCTTGCCTCTTATAAGCGTGGAAGTAGGGGAATCCTGTGATGATATTTTGCATATTTCCATTGCCAACTCATAAAATGGACTGTTGGTGGCCTCTTCATTATTAGAAAGGGAGTCATTAGTACCCTTGACCCCAATTAGAGTAGAGAGCTAATTGCAAACTCCCAGAACCACCTCAGATATTTCATGTTTAAGACTCTATTCCCTAAGGACCACTCCTCATAACAATCTGTATTAGTCAGGATTCTCTAGGGAACAGAATCAATAGGGATATCTGTAAATAGTGTGATATTTTATAAATTTCTCTCACATGACCATGGGGATGCACAAGTCCAGGTTCCACAGGCAGATTGCAAACCAGAAGCTCTGATGAAAGGCCAATGAAGTTGCTTGATGAGTTTCCTAGAGATGCTGGCTGTCCAAAGAAGAGCTGGGGAATTCTCTCTGAATGCTGAAATCACTTCTCCTTTTAAAACATTCAACTGATTGGATAAAAACATCACTCATTGCTGATTCAATCACTCTGATCAAAGACGTAAACAGCCATTTAGGCAGTAAACTCACTGATGTCTAAAGTCCATAAATGTCCTTGTATTAAATTAGCAAAGTGCTTGCTTAACCATCCAACTGGGCACAATTGCCTGGTTGAGTTGGCACATTAGTCTATGTGAATATATGTCATTAGGTATGTGACTATATCTCAATAAAACTGCTTAATAAACACAGAAATAATTGTGCAAGAATAGTCAGAAATAACAGCTACGTACAGCAGGTGAAACACAGAGATTTAGAGGGAGGAATTTCCTTGTTTGTGTGTTGTTTATTATTATTATTATTGAAATAATGAAAATGCTTTATTAATGATTCAAGTGATGAACACACAACTATGTGATTATACCAAATACCATTGATTGTACACTTTGGATAAATTGCATGATTTATTAATACACATCAATAAAATTGATTTGTTTAAAAAATAAGGTGGTTTGGGGAAAATACACCAAATATAAGATACATCTACACTTAGTAGTAATATTTTTATCATGCTCTTGCATAGTTTATAACAAATGTATCACAAAAATGCAAGGTGTCGGTGTAGGGGTGATGTATGGGACCCCTGTATAATGTTATTTTTCATGTTAATTTTGTAAGTTCACAACTTTTACTATACACTTATTTTTTATGTATGTTCATATCTGAATGATATACTTCAATGAAAAATTTAAAAACCACAAATATTGGTGATATTGCATATATAAGACTGTTTTTACAAAATATAAATACAAATATACTAGAGAGAAGAAAAAAGAATAGCAGCTATGTATGGCAGCAAGGCATAGAGAGATTGAGAGGTGATGAGTCTTGTTTGTTTGTTTGCTTTTTGTTTATTATAATTATCAGAATAATGAAAGTGCTCTGGGAATGATTGGGATGATGAATGCACAAATATGTGATTATACCAAATACCATAGATTGTACTCTTTGGATGGATTTATGCTTTATTAATATGTACCAATATAATTGATTTATTTAAAAGAAAAAAGTACATGCTCATAAGGCTACAGTTTGACTGCAACTTGGATAAGCCAGGGAGAGCTCAAATGAAAGTGAATAAAATGTATAAGAAGAGAGTGGAAATTTTAGAAACAATATGGTCTTTAGCACATGGAAATAGAATATTTGCCTGATGAACTGGATGATCTAAGGAGATTTCTAGGTAAAGTGTTTCTTAGCTTATTCCATTAGTCTCTAGTAAAATTTGAGGAGAGAGAGTCATTCTAAAGAAATAACTACTAAATATTAATGAATCAGGACTTCATAAATTTGAAAATTAAACTGTTTCTCATTCACAGCCTCTTTCTGTGTATGTGGCTTTTATCTAATGTAGCAAATTCCAATAATATTCATGGGCAACTTACAAAAAAAATTACAGAAATTATATTCGTTTGGACAAAAGGAAACAGAGTCAATTCAAAATCAACTTTGGACTGCTATATTTTTTCTAGATAACAAGTAGCCTGAGAAAAATACTAACCTACAAACAAAAGTTATATATGATAGAAAAGAATAGATAAAATGTAGATCAAGAGTTCAAAGGTAAGAAAAGAAAGTCATGGAAACTCACTTCCAAATCTATGATTTGACAATAACCAAGGCACTTGCAACAATATGTGTCTGGCTGACTTTTAGTGCTTCTGTAGAACATTCACTTTTGTGTGGCTCTGTGCCTTTTGTTTTCCCATTTTTCACATGTGTCTATAAAATTTTACCATGCCACTGTATATGTTGGCATTGGGGTAGGACAGATACTTGTCCCTTTAGTTTACTTGTCTTACAATTGAAAGGAATGAGACTCAAAAAGCTGCATCCAGGGAACCACACTCAAAAGTATCTTCCATACCTAGACTTCATTTAGATAATTGAGATATGGACCATAAACCTGATTCTGATACTATACTTAATGTGACTTGAGAGGGGTCTTTGGAGAAGGGGAAAGTTTGTATTTTGTTTGTCTGACATATGTGTGTTGTTGTGGCCAGAGGGCATTTGTGGCAGATTTTTATCAATGACAATACAACTTGTTTTATATGCTCTTCCAGAACATTGCCACTTCCCCACCAAGAGGTGGAGTTTATGCCTTTTCTCTTTGAACCTGGGAGGAACATTATTACTGTCTTGACTGAGTGTGGCAGAAGTGAATCTGTGTGACTTCTAAGGTTATGTTAATACAGCTTCTGTCTGACTTACTGTCTTGGGACACAAGGATTTTAGAACTCTAAGTAACCATATAAAATGACCAACTACCCTGAAGCCACCATGCCTGAGAGGCCATGCAGAGATAATGCATAGAGATAGAAGGGAAATGCCCAAGGAACACCATGTATTCCAGCCCCCACTGTGCAAGACTTCCAAGCCGAGGCACCAGACATGCAAGTAAAGAAACCTTTTAGATGATCTCACCCCAGTCACTTTCTGACTGCAACCCCATGAAAGACCCGGAGCCAGAAGCCCCTAGCTGATCTGCTCAGGAATTCCTGACCCACAAGACCCATCTGAGATAATAAATGATTGTATGTGTTTTTTAAGGCCACTTAGTTTTTGAGTGATTTTTAATAGAACAATAGTATCTGAAATACTATAGTTATTTAGACAGTGTGATATTAACTCGTGGATAGACAAACTAATTGAACAAAATTGAAAATTAAGAAAGAGAAAAATGCATACCTACAACAAATTAGTATATGGAAGTGGTGGCATCACAGGGTAGTGAAAAATTGAATGGTTATTCTATAAATAGTGCTGGGACAGTTTAGTTATTCTTATGAGATAAAAGGAAAGTACATCTCCACCTCACAACATATCTACAAGTTAAAAAGCTGTATGGAGTAAATTCATAATTGTAAAAGCAAAATTTTAAAATTTTTAGGGAAAATTATCTTTTTCAAACTCAGGGAAGAGAAGGACTTTGAAAAGTAGTTGCAGTGACCTTTCTTCCTGAGCCTTGCTTCCTCATCTCTGGATCACAGCTTAGGTAGTGAAAGCTTGATCTCAAGAGTGTCCACTCCTCTTTCTAAATGCCAGCTCCTCTAACCTCTCTAATAATTACATTAGCACCTAATTCCTTTTATTGGATTAATTGCTGATTAAAACATCTACAATACTTTTGATTTCCTTCACTGATAAATTACATGGCATTTAAGTACAGTTAAATGAATTTAAGTTATAAGTAGAGAAAAAGGATGAGGGAAAAATTCCAATTTTATGTTTTACTATATATATATTATGGATATATTTCTCAACAGGAAAAAGGTAAAGCCAGACCATTAAAAATTGATTCTTGTAATATGCATTATATCCACAAAAATGCTACAGTGCAATTATAAATGGGAAGGTGCCTTTGATTTATCACTTAAGTCAATTAGAACATATCATTTAATTTACAAGAAATCAGAATGTCATTTGTTGTGTAAAACAAAAGAAGACAAATCTGTTCCCCATATGTTTAACAGCCATTGAGTTTTTAAACTGTGTATCCAGAGAGTTTAAAGTAATGCAGGTATATTCTAGTGCTCTTCTATGATATGAATGACTTAAATATGTATTTCAATTATTGGAGGAAGACAATTGAACTAGATGTGCAAAATGGAGTTGAATATCTTGCTGTCCAAAGGACAGTCATAATACATTCACAAAATTAACATATGCTATCTGCTTATCTTCACTCCATCATAAATTTTTAAAAGTTAGCACTTAGCATGCTATAAGGCTACCAAAGTTAATTTGTCATGGGTATAACCTCTACCATTAGCACATGCTGTGAGACTTTAATTTGACCAATACCATATGTTTTTCTGTTAGAATAAGTTTTTAGCAAACAGAATTTTAAGTCAAAATTTTATGTACTTGAAATCAAATAAAAAATGTATGTCTACCAGATAGCTTAACATAGTATAATTGTATAAATATATATATATATA
>JAQZBX010083809.1:0-13337 GCA_029593785.1 Cabassous unicinctus | reverse complement strand
GTGGGTAACACGGCCATCATTCTTGCATCTCTCCTGGACTCCCATCTCCACACACCAATGTACTTCTTCCTCAGGAATTTATCTTTCCTGGGTCTATGTTTCACCACCAGCATCATCCCCCAGATCCTGGTCAATTTGTGGGGGTCTCACAAGAGCATCAGCCATGGGGGCTGCATCGTTCACCTCTATGTATACATGTGGCTGTGCTCCATGTAGTGCCTCCTCCTGGTGGTGATGTCCTATGATAGTTTCATGGCCATTTGTAAGCCCTTGCCCTCATCTATGCCTCAGGATAATTACCATGGCCTGGGGCATTAGTTTGGCCAATTCTGTATTTTTATGTACACTCACCCTGCATTTGCCTAGATGTGGAAACAATATTCTAGATCATTTCTTTTGTGAGTTGCCTGCTATGGTCAAATTTACTTAAGTAGACACCACAACAGTTGAATTGTTGGTTTTTGCTTTAGGCATTTTCCTTGTCCTTACACCCCTCATGTTTTTTCTTATATCCTATGGCTACATCGCCCAAGCTGTGCTGAGAATGAGGTCAAAAATGGGCCAATGAAATGCAATTAATACCTGTGGGTCTCATCTCACTGTGGTGTCAATCTTCTATGGAACTATTATCTACATATACCTTTGGCCAGGTAACAGTGCCTCCCAGGACCAGGGCAAGTTCCTTACCCTCTTCTACACCATCATCACTCCAAGTCTCAACCCCCTCATCTACACCTTAAGGAACAAGGGCATGAAGAATGCACTGAAGAAGCTGGTAAGGGTTCAACACAAAGCTGCAAAGGTGAGGAGGAACTGGAAGTGATGGAAAATACTGGAGTAACTAAGGCAATGAAATACACTTTTTAGTTGTCTTCAACTTGTACTAATCTCAGGATCAAGGATCAGTTAATATAATTCTTTTGGGAGAGTGGATGTGGCTCAAGCATTTGAAAGGTCTTGGGTTTGGTTCCTGGTGCCTCCTAAAAATGAAAAAACAAACCATGGGCAAACAAATGAAAACATCAATGTGCCTCAGTGTTTGATCACTGGCTTTGCATATACGAGATCATGGTTTGATCCCCTGCCCCAGTACCTCAAAATTAAATAAATAAAATAATTCTTGTGAACAAAAGTTTTGTGGTTACAAACAATATTATAACCATTTACTTACTTCTTTCATGCCTCTAATTATTGGCATGTCTTCAGGGAAAATGTGTCATGAGAAATTTTTATTTTTGTTGGAAATATAATTTAAAAAACTTGTATGTTTTGCCTTATTGTAAAGCCTCATAGAAACTGATTTGTCTATTTTTATTTTGACTCCTACTGCCAGGATCATCAGTATCATTTTGATTGGCATACGAAGTAATAATACACAAATAATTACTTGGTATATTAAATATGTTTTGATACCATCTCAGCATTGATGTGTGTTGGTGCAGGGCAATTCAATCTATGAGACAGCAGTTGAATCAATTCACTCTTCCTCCAGTGAACCTGATATCAATAACTTGAGTAGAGGGACATTGTTATTTAAGACAGTTATGTCTTCAACATGATATAAGGAAGAGAAAAGCATGCAAATTAAAAGGATTAAAAGGTAACAGCATAGTCATCCATTTCTCATTTATTCATGACACATTTATTCCATGATGGTCTGAATTTCACTGGAAGAAAAATGTGGCCACTTTGCAATTAGTAGGCTTTTGACATAGAGCTGGGGATCATGCAATTTTTGTGAATTTTGAGAATGTGGTATTATTGGTATTTAATAGAATTCATAAAATATGTAAATCTTTGTATTTCCATTATTCATTATACATCCAGATTTTTTTGAAAATATGATGACTTCAGAAGTAATTTCATATATTCTGTTATCTGACAGCTTTCTTGAAAAAACTCCATTACTTAATAATTGTAATCAATCTAGATGAATTTAGAAGGATATATTTCTGAAATCTAAAAAGAATAATATTTTCCCCTCTACCACTTCATAATTCTTGAAATGGGAAGAGGGAGGAGTCACTGGATAATTATCTACTTTCCCAATCAGAACAACACATTAATGATTCATATAAAGCATATTTAATTTGATGTACAATATTGTTGATGCCCTTATCTTCACATAATAACACTTTCAGAGTTGCTTTCAGAAACAGTTCACCCGTCCACAAAAAAGTCCATGGGAAAAGTAAGCCCGGATGTATACAATCTAGCCATCCCATCCAGTACTTCTGGGATTGGAAAGTTTTTTTGTTCCTCTTGGTACAATTTATAACTAATAAGGTTAGGAGATATATTAGGTTATTTTATCACCTCAGAAATCAAACTACAACAAAAATATACTAGTAATAAACTCTTAGGAGTGCACTAGATTTTATAACTGTAATTGGTTGTCTTGCTGTGTATTTATTTTCTCATTAGTTTGAATCTCTTCTGCATTTGGATGGCAAATTAAACTGTATTTCAAATACTTAACCTCACCTTTACTTCTCTGAAATAAATGTATACACTCAGACCATTGTACTATGTTATAATAAATCCTTTCAATACATTGAGCTTCTATAAGGTGATCAGTACTGCCTGGGTGATATGAAGATTATCAAGAAGCTCACCCTGACTTTAAATTGTGGAATGATATATGCTTAAAAGATATGTAATAATAATGAAAATTAAATCTAAGTCTCTCTTTAAAGAGAGGTTGCTTTTCTCGCTGAGTTCTTACTCCAGGATTCATGAGAATTTACCACAGAATCTCTACTTATCTAATGTAAACAGTTTGTCTGTAAAAGATTGATATTCTTGAAGGCTTATGAACTGATTAAAAGGGAAAGAAAGGGGGAAACAAACATTAACAAGGACATGAAGATCAGAACTTGAATCCCAAATGTACCTTATACTGAAAAAACACATCCCTAAGCCTTTACTTTCTTAAATTTGAAATGAAGATTAAGATTGTCTTTTACAATATAAACTTGGTTTGAGATTCACACATAGTTTATCATTTAATGGGAGTAGAATGTCAACATAAGCATATACTTATTGATTGTATGTAAGTGTATACAATATGATATTATGTCATGGAATGCAGAACCGTGTGTGGAAATGGCTGTAGAAACAGTTTCCTTAACACACGGTGATCACATGCTGATGACCTCCTTTTCTCCTGTCTCCTCACCTACTGAATTACTCTTTAGCTTTCAACGTAATGATTTTTAAATGACTTGCTATCCTTATTTCATCTCTTACATAAGCTAAAACCATCCAGAATTGACAGGAAAGGATACTTCTTGTGTGGAAGGATACAAGGACTTCCCAAAAGGGTGTGCTGGTGCCACGTGCAGTCTGGAAGCCAGAGGTCCAAAGGCAAGCCTACAATGAATCTGACTGACAAAATTAAATTAATTTTGTGCCTCCTGAGTTATAAATGAAGACAGAAGGAGAGGCATATAAGCAACATCACCAGCTTTTTATTGCCTTACAGGTATACTTAGAGGACATCATCAAACTATCCAAACCTAAGTGCTAAACGACTTAACACTTATTGTACAAGTGCAAAGGCTGTTCTGAAAAGTGAGCGATCTTCTGATTTAAAGGAAGTGGAAATAGGTTCATGAAGTAGGTGGAAGATAGGTTGAACTTTATTCTCTAAGATCTGAATTTGGCAGAAACGATTCAGGATAAAAACAAAAAAACAAGAGTAGCAGAACACTGGAGGTTAAAAACTAGAATATCAGTAAATTGCCTCAGGGAACAAAAGTAGTTGATAAATACAGTCCAGACTAAACAATCATTAAATAAATATGTATAGAATCCCTACTGTGTGGGAGGCACTATGTAAAACCACCTGGTGTTTGAATTGTATACAATCGACATTTGGGACCTACTCTTTGCTTTAGCAAAGAAATATCATAAAGAAAGGAATGTATATATTACTAAATTCTCTAATAGCATCATCCATTAGGTAATCAAATGGCTATGAATGAAAACCACCCCCCAAAAATCCAATTAAATCAATTGCCTTTCAATACCACTGAATCTAAACATCCATGTGAAACCCATTTTACATCAGTTGACTTTATGGAAATAAACAGATACTTGGACTGACATAATTTTTCATGCATATCTACGTTTTACAGAGAAAAACTCTTAAATACACCTGACTAAAAGATACATCTTAGAAACACATCACAATGATCAAGCATCAGAAAACTCAGGCATATAAAATTTCCACAAAATTTTAAGTGCCAAACACTGCATATGTCAGACATTATGGCAGACTGGAAATATATAAAGACAAAAAAGTTCCTTCCAAACTGTTTCCAGTTAGCAAAGGTCCTAAATATATGCATAAATCTGCACAATCAATAATTTTTCTATTTTATTTCAGATGTATATCATAGTTTGGTTGGGCCTTAAATCTCCTTAATAAATGATCATTGTAAAATCTAAAAATGTCTTATTGACAATAATGTATTGAATATTCAATATACATGCCCTAAGAAAGACTTCTGTCTTGCAGAGTGACGTGCATGACATTCTCAGTCCTCTAGAGTAGGTCCTTCAATTATTCATCCAGTGAAATCTTTGTTACTAAAACAACGGAAAATGGAAGACATACAGATGCGTTATCAGACATAGTGAACTAACTGTCAAATTCTGAAATATCAAAGACAACTCCCACCCTAAACTCTCCCGACACCTAACAACAAATATAGACCTTGGAACATGTTGGCAAGTTTATGGGAAAAATGCTCTCTTCTTATGTGGATAATCAGCATTCTAAAATGAAGAAAAATAATTTAAAAGGGCAGAAAGATTTAATGTGATAAAAATGTCTGTTCTCCCTAAATTGACCTATGGAGTCAATCCTACATCAATAAAGAAAAGTGACTTTTTTAAATTCCTGATAAGGTGCAGCCAAAATGTTTATGAATTAGTGAAGGATTACAAATGGTCAAGACACTTCTGAAGAGGAATTTAAGGAGCGTCCAGTCCTATCAGATTTTGGGACTCATGAAAAATACATAATAATTGACACAAGATGGTATTGGAACAGGCAGTGACAAATTCAGCAATGGAGCAGAATACATACCCATATATTCACAAACACACACATATACACACATAAACACACTCAAAGAAAGTTGATATATGAAAGAGGTATCATGGGATCACTGGAGAAAAAAATATTTCAATGAATTATGATGCAATTTGATTATCCATCTATGATATTAAGGTGCATACCCTAAACAATACACAGATATTAACTCCAGGAGAAGTAGGTTATAACTTTCAAACTTTTAGGAACAAATATAGGTGAATATCATTCTGACTTTGGGATAGGGAAGGATTTTTTAACACTTGAAAAGAAAAGACTAATAAATTCTTCTATATAATTGAAAAACTCTGATCAAGATATTTTTAAAAACAATTTTTTAAAATAAAAAGCCAAGCAACTAAGAGAAAATATTTGCAAGGCACATAACAGAAAAAGAATTAAAAGCATGTGTAAATAAAGAGCTCCAGTAAATTGATAAGATAAAAAGTCAAGCTATGCAATAGAAAAATTGGCAGAATCTACAGACAGGTTTTAAAAAGAAGGGTAATTATATACAGCAATAAATATGTGAAGATATATTCAACCTCAGTAGTCATTAAGGAAATGAAGACCATGGCCACAGTTAGAAAGCATTTACACTCTTTCAGTTGGTAATAATTTAAAAACCTGCAACACCAGGCACCAGGCACCAGGCTTTGGAAGTTGTAGATCGATTACATATAACTAGGAGAGTGTAAATTTTGATACGGCCACCTTTGGGGAAAATGGTTTGGAAAATTAAATATTTACAGATTTCATAAGCCAGAAATTCCTTTCCTAGGTATATGCCTAAAAGACATTATAGCATATGTGCTGCAACAGACATATACAAAAAAATGTTCATCTAACAGCTTACCCAAAAGCCAACAACTGTAATCAGCACAAATACTCAATGTGATAATAGATACAACAGCTATCATATGTTTGCATAACAGAATATTATACAAAAGTGTAAATAAAAAAACTATAACTACATAAAATATACTGGGTGAATCTTAGTAACAAAATGCTAAGTGAGAAATGAAAGTCCCAGAAGAATATATAAAATATGATACCCTTTGTGTAAGTTCAAAACTTCTAAACCATAAAATATATGTTATTTAGGCTTTCACATCTGTAAGTGTGTATGTCAGCAGATAAATTATTTTCTAAAATAGTGTGTGATGAACACAAATGCAAGATTGCAATTGACCAAGGGGCCAGGTAGGAAGGAGGGTGAGTGGAGAGGCATATCAGTAGCTGGTAGTTGTTGGTAAGTTTTATTACTACCAAAAATTTTTGCATGCCCCCTGGGAACCCACCTCACTTTTCCTAAGCCACTGGCATTCACACTGACCTATGGCCTCATTAATAAGCAGCTTTTCAGCGCGAGGGCATCAGCTTCCCCAGAGCCCACAACCACATCTGCAGCCCACACCCACAGCACCCACACTCCTCTCCCAAAACCCACAGCTCACCATCCCACCCCCTCGGGCTCCAATCCTTTGCCCTGATCTTGCACATTTGCTTTATACCAACCAATCCTTGACTCCCCTGGGAAGTCTGCTAACCTCTCCTCCAGACCACAAAAGAGGCACACGCACACTCATCTGTCTCACTCTGCTGTGCGATACCCAGGTGCTGGTTGAGCCACCAGAGCCAGTCGTGCTTCTGTTCAACCCTTACTGCCCACCCCCTCTTTCTGGGACCTCGGTTTCTCCTTGTACCACATGTGAACCTGGCCCGGGCCCAAATTTAAAATCCAACCTTAATTAACTCAGAACTGCAAGGTACCAGTCCTTGAACTGAGGAGCAGGCACAAGGGTGTTCATGGTATTATTTTTAATTGATTAGTAATGAAAAATTATAAAGATCATGAAAATACAATTAGAATTACTCCATATTTGGCCTATCCCTAATGTCCACAGATTTCTTTTTAAACCCAATATTTTCTGTATTTTGGACATAACACCTAGAGAACTGCTTGTTTCTCTCCAATTTCACTGATACCTTATCTATTAGATAAACCAAATTTCAATTAATGTTTACAGATATGGTTTATTTCATATTTTCCCTGTTCAGTAATGTTTAATATAACATGTCAATAATTAAATTCTTCTCTGAAATTAATTCCCATTGAAAAAATCTAATAAAGAAAAGATGAATCCTAATGTTGTAAGGAAACTTTTCAAACAATTTCTATTTGGAAAGACTTCTGACCATAGTCATGGATTTGCTTAACATCCTCTGTGGGCACCAGTCCCCAAGGTCTAAGCCACCTCACCATTGCCTTCAGGCTGTACATAAATACTTTGTCTTAGCAATTCTTTTTTTAAAAATACATTTTTCATTGGTTGGCTACAGTTGACAATACCTGAATAAATAGCCTCAGATTCTTATAAAAAATAAAAATAAAAAAAAAATACATTTTTCATTTCTTTTTAAAAGATACTTCGATTACATAAAATGTTACATTAGAAAAACATAAGGGATTCCCATATGCCCCATTTCCCACACCTCTCACTTTTCCCCACATTAACAAGTTCTTTCATTAGTGTGGTACATTGATTGCAATTGATAAGCAAATTTTGGAACATTGCCACTAATGATGGATTATAGTTTATGTTGTAGTTTACAATCTCTCCCACTCAATTCCGTAGGTTATGGCAGGATATGTAATGACCTGTATCTGTCCTTGCAATGTTATTCATGACAATTCCAAGTCCTGAATGTGCCCCCATATTACACCTCTTTTTCACTCTTCCTGCCTTCAGCACCTCCAGTGGCCACTACCTCCACCTCAACGATATAATTTCTTCCATTACTAGAATCACAATAAGTCTATAGTAGAATCCTAGTAAGTCCACACTAGTCCATATTTTATTCCCCAATCCTGAAGTTTCAGGGATGGTGTTGCCCACTCCACCTCTAATTGAGAGGGGGTTTTGATCCCATAGAGCTGATGGATGGGACTCTCTTGTTTGCAGTTGTAGACTCTCTTGGGTCCTTGGTATGGTGGTTGTCTATCCTCACATCCTTGTTAGTTGTCCTGGGTGAGTCCAATGAACTGAAGAGTAGGAGTCGCAACTCCACAGAGGCTCAGGGTCCAGTGGCACATGGAAAGCCCAGAGATTCAAGTCTCTTGGGCATACACATACCAACTCCAGTAAATAGAAGGGATGGAAGAAGCATGTGTAGAGAAGTCACAACTGAGTCCAACTCTGTCACACTCAGGAGCACAAACACCAAAATATGACCCACTGACCAGGCACCAAACTCTGGAGCTGTCTGCCAAGACTGTAGGACCTGGGTGTCTCCAGAGCCCCAAAGCCCCACTATTTGGGGTAGTATCCATTTTGAAAGTCTTTGCAATCTTGCTGAGATGTGCATAAACATTACCTCTGGGATGAACTCTCGACTCACTTTGATGTCTTTTCCATATAAACTCCTTTGTCTTTACCTATTCCCCCTTTTATTCAAGATCTATTTCTAGTTGTATTGCTAGTTGGTGCTTAGTAGTAATCTCTTAGTGCCAGAGAGGCTCATCCCCTGGAGTCATGTCTCATGCTGGGAGGAAGGTAATGCATTTATATGCTGAGTTTGTCTTAGAGAGAGAACACATTTGTGCAACAAGTAGACTCTCAGGATACAACTCTTAGGCACCCTACAATACTAGGCTACATTGTAATTTCAAGAGCAAAGGTTCATAAGCATAGTCATCAATATCAAGGGCCCATCAATGGACCATTCTTCACTAGTCATTGCCACTGTACTCAGGGGATTGTTTCTGTTCCATTAGAGAATGTGGCAGAGCTCCCCAGGATGGGAATTCAATACTCTTTTGGCTATTGTGTGAATCTCTACCCACTGTGACAATGCCCCACAAACATTTAAGGAGGTTTATATGCCTTATATATGTATCCTGGTGAACTTCCTCTCATGTATCTCCCATTACTGACACCCCACACCAATGATCCTCTCCTACCACAATTGTAACCCTTCTGTGATCCAAAACTTCTTCAAATATGAAGTCAAGAATATCATCAAATGCAATGGATAGGAAAATGAAATAATAATGATATGTTTAAACATAAAAAATAAAATACATAATAATTTAGAAAAACTAAAACTAAAGTAAATTTTTAAAAATTGGGATATTAAAAAAGTATTTAAAATTTTTTTTTAACATTTTGCCTTTCATCACCGTAATATTTTTGTCCTGTATGTACAGTGACATTTTCTTCCATTTCTTCCCCAGTGTCTTATTTTTTTTTCATTTTGTCTTCAAAGATGTTTTAAGTCACAGTAAAGTCACATACAGAATATAGGGGTCTCCCATATACCCAACATCCTCCCCCTTTCCCCCCTTCCCATATTAAAAAGCTTTTTATGTGTGGATGGTACATCTGTTACAACTGATGTGCAAAAATTTATACATAGCTACTAAACATGGTCAGTGATTTACATTATAATTTACGTTATAAACCACACACTTTTATAAATTTTTGAAGAAATTTAACATGGCCTATATCCAACATTGCAAGATCATGCAGAACACTTCCATTGCCCCCTAAATACACCCTCTTCCATCTATTCTATTCCTCCCTCCCCCTCCCCTTGGGACCCACGGAGAAAACCAGGCTTCACTCCATAGAAGACAGGATTCACAATTACTTGCAACAACACTGAGAGCTTGACACACTGGTTTGGCTTCCCTGATTAGAAACCACCCATGCTCTCAAGAGACACCCACCCCTCTGACTGAGAACATATCAGGCCTCCCCAGGATCGCAGACCAACTCCTTCCAGCTCATTGTGTGGGTCTTCACCCACTGATACAACACACTATGACAAAATGGTCACTTGCACATTCTCTAGAATGCCCCAGGTGCACCCTGTCCCAAATGCCCCCCCACCCAACACCCTAAACCAGTAAACCTTCCTTGTCATATTGCCAAAAGAGCTTTCCCAACATTGTAGTTTCAACCACTTACCCTCCAACCCCCATGTTCACCTGCTTCCTCCCCTAACCCTTCCTCCAGTTCCATGGACTGTCCCACCCACCTTCCTCACCTTACCCCCTGTCAAACTTGCACCACCCAACCCAATAGTGTCATTACACTTCTATCATATCCCTTCACTGCACAACAACTCACTTGCACTTTACCATAGATTTTGCCTGTATGGGCATTGGCTTACAACCTTCTTCTCCCTTTCTATTTCCTATAAACCTCTCTTCCTGACTCTAACTCTCTGAGTCTGCTCAATTTGTTTAATTCTTATCAGAGAGGTCATGTAATATTTGCCCTTCCGTATCTGGCTGGCTTCACTCAACATAAGGTCCTCAAGACTCATCATTGTTGTTCCATGTGTTAGTACTGTATTCCTTCTTACAGTTGAGTAATATTCCATTGTATGGATCTAGCACATTTTGTTTATCCATTCATCTGTTGTAACTTCACTTTTTACTTCCTGCAGGATCAAAAATGCAAATGCACTAAATGTAATGATAAATCTGTGGTTTGGGACTCATATGTATAAACATATAATTCATAACAAAAGCTACATGAAGGTGGTGGGATGAAGGACTATAAGAACATAACTATTATATAATATTGAAGTTAAGTTGGCATCTAATGAGACTATTACAGGTTTAGGATGTTCAATGTAAGTCCCATGGTAACTACAAAGAAAATATCTGAGAAAATGCTAGGTCATAAAGACAGAAATTATACTGCAGTTTACCAGGATCAGAGGGTGAGAGGGATAGGGAGTTAGTGCATAATGAGTGTAGGTTTCCTGATTGGGAAGGTGGAAAGCTTTAGGAAAGGAAGGCAGTGAGGGCACTGTAGCATAGTGAATGTGATTCATCCCAGTGAATGTTATGCTTGGAGGAGGGGTTTGAGATGGGAAAGTTTATGTTGTACACATGATCCCACACAAAAAAGAGCAACTAAAGAGATAGTGACAATTAAGGCAATACATGGTGTCTTCGATGAGACTTAAGAAGGAAAGAGAGCAGGCTCAAAGGGGCATTAGTGAGACATGAAAAATTGGAATATAAACTGTACACTATATATCCATATTAAATTTCTTGAACTTGAAAATGGCTTTTAATGTGAATACATAAGTGAATCTCATTGTTTTTAGGAAATGTACATGGCAGTATTAAGTGATCAAGGAGCATGATATATTCAACGTATACTCAAGCGTTCAGAAAATGGATCAATTATATATACAAACACATGCATTGATGGATGGATGGATAGATTGATGGACAGATAGAATGATATGGCAAATGTCACAAAATGTTAAAATTAGTGGATCTGGGTATCTAGAGGGGTGAGGATATGTTGGAGTTCTCTGTGTGGCATTTGTATTATTTTTGTAACTGTCCTGTGAGGTTTATTTTTTAATTTTTTACAGTGATTTTTTTAGGAGGTACTGGGGATCGAACCTAGGGTCTTGTACATGGGAGGCAGGTGCTCAACCACTGGGCTACATCCACTCCCCTGTCCACTAAGATTTAAAGTATTTCATAAAAGCTTAAAATAAAAACTAAACTTAATGATCATAAACCAACTTATAAAAACTCTCAGAGCCCACACATGTCCCGGGATCTCTGTTTAAATATGACCTCTGAGATACCAAAATAACTTTCATAAGCACAGTCATATTTGAATTACCAACAGTGATCATCAAGTCAAAGGCACGTTAGCAGCAAATAAAAATTAAAAATTTCTTATGACCCATAACATACTATTTAGGCTTTGGAATTTGAACATCATCTCCTTCACAGACACTCTTTCAACCTTGGCTGTCAGAAATAAATATAGGTATCTTATTTAAATGCAAATTTCTTTCCAAATTCAATCTTACTATCCATGGTAAGATTATTTTAAAGAGTCAATATATTTTATAACTCTAATGTTAGAATTACACACTATTTAAGAGCAAACATGATTATTTGTAATACATTCACTAACTAGAGAAAATTTTCTGGAAATATATTCTCATTTCCCAGTCCTTCTTTCATACTGAATAACTTTTTCATCTACTAAATGTGTCCTTTTGAAATATCAGGTAATTTTCTGATTCAACAACTGTTTCAACTGGAGTTTTCTATACTAGTGACTTCTAGTGTGTCAGTTGGATGCACTCCCAGGGGTTTAGATAGCTCTTCTTGATGATCTCAATTTGTAGACAATCTTAAGAGATTTTGTTCCACTCTTATTTCTCTAGGCTCAAGACCTATTTGCAGGTTGATGCAGCTGTGAGATTTTGTGACAGGTCTCATCCCCTCACCTGAAGTCACGTGTTCCAGAAGGTGGAGTCCTGTGGAGAATGTGGACTTTAACACACTGCATGAAAAGCCTCTATCTAGTGTGGCTGCAGGGAAAATGGGAGAGAGTTGCAGCCCTGGAAAGCAATGCTTAACCAGTTCTCCCTTTTTCAGTATGGGCTTTACAGTGGTCGAGAAGTAGAATGTCAAGAAAACTCTCTTGAGCACAGTAATGTTCATCTTTAACATCTTTTGGAAACAGTGTACCTGAGTTGATTTTTAAAAAAGAATTTAAATCTCTATGGGCAGATTATTCTGTTTCTTGGTAAGTGATCTCAAAGTAAATAAATATTTTAAATCTCTGCAGAGAAATCCTCCTTTCTATCTATATTATGAAGGAAAGAATAATGTTAATCTGTATAATTAGAGGAGGACATGAGGCTACTTCTTGATTTGTGATTTCAGACATTTTGATACAGCAGAAATAAAATAGAAATAAAATAGACATTTTGATACAGCAGAAATAAAATAGAAATGTAGATTAAATTGAAAAAAGAGGACTTGAAATATCATATTTTATTCGTGAAGATTGTGAAGCTAGGAAAGCCTCAAGATATTTTGGATCTGTATCCAAAACTCATAAGGTACATGAAAAATTATTTGAAGATATTCTATGTCAGTTTCTTTAATAGGTTGAAAGAGATTTTTATTACTTCTTGAAAGGAGGCCACAGTGCTAATGAAAATAGTCAAGGAATTAAAAGCATGGAACCTAGCATAATTTTAAAAGAATTGAATGTTTATTTTCCCATCATTTTAACTGAAGTCCTATTTTATTCAGAAGTTAGGCACAAACACGCACATCAACACGTCTGTCAACATAAGTAATTATTATTCTTTCATGCCCTGCTCAGACATTACAGAACTCAAATGGTGTTTGACAGTTTGTGATCCATTTCAGAGTTATTTTTTTCTT
>JAQZBX010083807.1:0-13327 GCA_029593785.1 Cabassous unicinctus | reverse complement strand
TCCTGGCTTCTTCTGTGCTCACTCCCTTCTTTGTAGTCCTTCAGCTACTTCCATTCTGGAGCCCTTACTGTTCTCAGGGTGGGCACATCTTCTCATATCTCCCCATCTCAAGGCCTACCTTCAACTCTCATGGTATGCAGAGAGTATCACAATTTTATTTATTCTTACGTCTATCTTCTATTTATGGGACCTGATGGTGGTTTTCCGTGTACAGTAGTGACCAAGAGGTTCTTTTTTTAACACGTATTTGTTTATTTATTTAAATTGTATTGTAATAACATATACATCACACAAAATTTCACATTTTAATCATTTTTAAGTGTAAAACTCAGTGGTATTAATGACATTTAGGATGTTGTGCTACCGTCACCACCCTCTATTACTAAAAGTTTTTTGCCACTCTGAATAGAAGCTTTGTATCTATTAAGCAATAACTTGCCATTCCCCACCTTTTGGCGATTGTAAATAATGCTGCTATGGACACTGGCGTACAAACATCCATTCGGGTCCCAGGTATATACCTAGCAGTGGGATTGCTGGGTCATATGCTAATTCTGTGTTTAACTTTTGAGGAACACCCGAACTGTTTTCCACGGTGGCTGCACCATTTTGCATTCTCACCAGCAACGCAAGAGGGTTCCAATTCCTCCACATCCTCACCAACACTTGTTATTTTCTGCTTTTTAAGTAATAGCCATCTTAGTGGGTGTGGAGTGGTAGCTCACCGTGGTTTTGATTTGCATTTTCTAATAGCTAATGATGTTGAGCATGTTTTCATGTACTTCTTGGCCATTTGTATATCTTCTTTGGAAAAACGTCTATTCAAGTCCTTTGCCCATTTTTTTAATGAGATTGTTTGTATTTTTGTTGTTGAGTGTAAGACTTCTTTATATACTCTGGATATTAAACCCTTATCAGATATATGACTTGAAACTATTTTCTCCCATTCTGTAGTTTGACTTTTTACTTTCTTGATAATGTCCTTTGATACACAAAAGTTTTTAATTTTGATGAAGCAGATATTCTTTTTAAATAAATGCATTTATTTGAAAAAGGTGGGCCAAGTGTTTGTATAGTTGTGTAAGGATATAGCAAAACTCCTGAAATCCTATGTGAATGAGGAAGGTGAGGGAATTTGACTCTTGACCAATTATGGAGAAAAAGGGGGTTGTGTCATGCCAGCTCGAGGATCAGCCCCCGGGTCACATCACTCTCTGGAAGCATCTGGCTCAGTGCTGCCTCCCACAGTGCCATCCTGAGCCTCTGCTGCAGTGACCAGCTCTTCCTGGTTCACCCAGGACTTTCTTGATTTTAGCTCTGAAAGCCCTGCAGCCTGGGCAAACCCTCAGTCCCGAGCCAGCAGGACGACTGGTCACCTCCAGGTGCCGTTACTGCCACCTCCATGGCACTGTCACAGAGCTGTCACATTCACCAGACTCTGGCTGGAGGTTTGGGGAAGGTCGGGAGGTTTAAGGTACGGCATCATCTCCTGGTTCAAATAACATTCCTGGAACACAGTTTCTCTCCATCTCTGAGCTCTGACTCTCCTGTTGCTTCACTCTTCCTCAATCTCTCCCCATATGGAGACTCAATGGCAATTCCAGGCTTACTTACCTCTTACACCAAATATCCATTCTCCTGTCTGTCTTCCTTATGATTTTGTTTGGATTGGCAATTCACCCAGCTAATAATATGCACCTCGCCAGGTTTGCTTGCAGTTAGGGGTAGCATGTGACCTAGGCCTGGTCCATTAGTTATGTCCCAGTTCTGGACATCTCTGGGATGGGACCACAGGGATAGACTCAGCTAACAAGTACTTTTTCTCCTTCGCCCATCCTGTTCTTCTTGCCTTGAGTGTGGATGCAAATGCTGGGGGTATAGCAGCCATTTTGCAATCAGGAGGATAAGGGTCACATGGTGAGGATGAAGAAGCAGGAGACCAGTAAGAGCCTGGGTTCTTGATGGCTTTCTTATGCAGCTTCATTAGCCCTGGACTGCTGACTTCCAGGTAACAAAAGAACCCTTTTTAGTTAATCCACAGTGATTGGATTTGTGTTCATGCAGTTGAAAGACTCCAAAGAGAACGTCACCTTCCCAGGTGCCCAGGTGAAAGTCCCAGGGCTGCCACTCATTGCATCAACTTAAATAGACTTAGGTCACATGCCCACGCCTAAACCAATGGCTGCAGCCAGGGCTTTGGACTCTGCTAATTGGCCATGTCTGGGACACAAATCCACCCTGGAGTGGGAGCCTGGTCAGCCCCACTGATTACCCCCTGGAAAACTAGAGCACTCGTACTCAGAAGGGGACAGTGGGCAGATACCAGGCCCAGCGGCCACTACAGTGAGAAACGGGGATGACTTGAATCTGCGTGAAGATGCCACATCCTCACTTACTCCTCTGCCAGCCTGCCACTGAGGAGCTCTCGCTGGCTCTGTTTCTCCTCTGAACCCAGAATTAGGCCATGGCACCCTGCCTCCTCCCCTCCTTTGTGTCCCTCTTCCCTTAGCCACCAGCATATTTTCTATCTTTATGATGCCACATGGTTCCCATCTCCATCACCATCCTGGTTGTCCAGCCAATCTTGGTTTATTTGTTTATTTATTTTTTAATTGTGATATTTTCTTCCAAACAAAGTGGCCTGTACTGAGGTCTGCCACCCCTGGGGATGGCAGAAACTTTGAGATGAAAGCTTTTCCTCAAATATTCTCAGTCAGTCTTGGGCTGACCCCCTTTTCCATCAGTTTCTTGAGTCAGAAGGGAGGCAGGACATCAGAGTATTGAAGAGGAGACGCTCTGGGGTCAGATTATCTGAGTTCAGTCTGGATATCCCTGTGTGATCTCAGTAGGGCTACCAGATTTGGGGTGGGGGACAAAAAACAAGACACCCAGTTAAATTTTGAATTTCAGATAAACAGTGAACCAATGTTTAGTGTAAGTATATCCTGAATTGCAGGTGTATCTGCTTTGTATTTATTTGCATGTGCTGCATTTTATCTGGCACCCTGGCAATAGCGTTAGCCTCCCTCGGCTTCCTTTTCCTGATCTGGAAATGTAAATTATCTCTGTGCACTCCTCATCTGGCCGAGAGGAAGCGACGAGGCGCCAGGCACAGGCCCTGGCACGAAGCAGTGCTCAGCACATTGTTTCCCTTCAGAAGTTTCCCGCACCAGAATCAGCCCAGGAGCTTCTAAGCGCGTTTTACCTGCCTCCAGGTGGACCGTCACCCCCTGCCCAGCTAGAACCTAAGGGAACTGTAATAAAATGACAAAGGAAGGGCCACCAGCCCGTTTTTCTGGCTTCCAGCATAGAAAACCCAGCCCTCGTGGGACCCTGCCAGTACGACATGAGGACATGATGGAATCACCACTTCTCTGAGCAAGGAGCCTGGAGGGGCGGTTGTGGGAAGAAACACGGGGCTGGATGTGATGGAGTCCACCATGATGCGCTTCCTGGCCTTGGGCAAACCATTTCAACTTCTCTGGGCCTCCATTTTCTCGTCATTTGTCAAATGGGGACAAATGAGCACTGCTCAGCCGACCCCCCAGCTCAGACAGGCTTAATGAGGATGGTATCAGAGGCTGGAAGTGAAAGCATTTTGGACACATAAATGTGCACCCCAACATCACTTGCTTTGGGGTCAGTGCCTGAGAAAGGCGGCAGAAGCCAAGGGCTTCGTGGGTTTATCACGCCCATCTGACAGCGCTTGTGCGCCATCTGACCCAGGGCCTAGTTCTGAGCCGGGCCTGGCTAAACCAGTGAAGGAAATGCACTCCTAAGGACTCGGGGGGCGCGAGCACAGCTGGGGGCCTTCCGGGTCTGCTCTGCGAGGAGGTGCAGCCAGAGCCCTCGCGTGCTCACTCAGGATGAGCCAACGGGGCAATGGAGAGCCATCCTCAGAGGAAGAGGCAGGGGCGCAGCCTTAGGATCAGGACAATAGTGATAGCAGGGGGGTGGATGTGGCTCAGGTGCTTGGGCATCCGTCTCCCATATGGAGGGACTTGGGTTCGATCCCTGGGACCTCCCGGTAAAAATAAAGAAAAATCTAGAAGGCATACAGGCTGCCAGTCCCCACGAGTGGGTGCGCTGTCAGGCCCCGCCAAGCCGCGCAGCAAGATGATGACGTAACAGGAGAGTGACACAAGGGACAGCCAAGACGAGACGCGCCGAAAAACCAGGAACTAAGGTGGCGCAGGTGGTAGGATGCCTCTCTCCCACATCGGAAGTTCCAAGGACCTAATCCCAGTGAAGACAGGAGAAGGATGAGAAGAGAGGGCAGAAAACGGACACAGAGAATTGCCCAGTGAATGGACAGAGAAACAGCAAAACCAGGGGGAGAGGGGGAGGGGTAAAAAAATGGATAAAAGTAAATGTAAATAAATAAATCTTTTAAAAAAACAAACAAAAAATAATGAGAGCGGTGATGGACGTCCAGCTTTCACCCACGGGTGTCCTGGGCGGCCAGCGCGCTGTGAAGCCCTTTATGGATTTAATTCTCTAATCTTCACCCCCCACTATGAGGCAGGGACTGCTATTATCCTCGTTTTACAGAGAGGAAACTGAGGCACAGACAGGTTGAGTGGAAAGCAGAGCCAGGCCTCTGTCGCGGTGACCTGGTGCCCCACGTTCCCTGGCCTCCACCAGGCCTCCTCCTTCCTGGGGCCCATGTGGGCTGCAGCCCCCTCGCCATGTGGCTGTCAGCTCAGGGGGATCCCAGAGTCCCACTGTCCTCTCCTGTGGAGATGGCTGGTGATAATTGTCCCACAGCAAGGCAGCCCAGCTTAGGAGTCAAGAGCACGGGTACTAGAGCCAGAGGGGCTGGGTTCAAACCCTGGGACCACCGTTTACTTGCTGTGTGACTTTGGACGCCTGACTTAACCTCTCTGAGCCTCACTTTCCTTAGCGGTAGAAATGGGAACAACACTAAGTGTGCCCACCCCGTGGGCTGTCGAAGATTCAGTAAGATAATGCTTTAACCAGTAGTGCTGCCAGGATACAGTCCGGGGGGCCTGTGCACGGCACACGTGGTGGACTGTGGAGGAAAATGCTCCAGGGCCCCCCGCTCACCTCTCCAGGCTTCTCAGCCAATGCTCCTCTCCTTAGCTCCCCCGTTCCCTACATTTCTCCCCGCTACCTCATCTCCTCAGCCAGTGGACCTAGAATGTGCATTTCTGTTGATCAAAAAACACACTTTCCCAGGGGGCAAACTCTTTCCATCTTCGTAGTGATCGCTACAGGAAAAGCAAACAGAAACCTTAAATACTATAACAGAAAAAAAAATCATTTTTCCTTTTTTTACAATTTTTAATGTATCTTTGCTATTCGAATTACCTGCTAACTTTAATTATTATTTAAGATCAAAACAAAATATTTTGCTTGAAACGCGGTGCCCAGGAGCCAGGGGACTTTTAATCTGGATTTGTTTTAGTTCCAATGGAAACAATAAATCCCTCCTTGAAGACTGTCCCCCCTTCCAGTGCTCTCAGCTTTCTTCTAATTAGCACCGAATAACAAAAGTGCAGCAGCAGCACCTCTCCTCTCCCAACTTTTCTATCAGCCTGTCAGAGACAGCACAGTGTGAAAAGCAGCTCTGTTTACGAGCGACTTGGTCAATTTTTTTCTGTTTAGAATCAAATGCACCCACTCGGCTCCAAGGCCTGAGGATTTCACTGCAGGAAAACAGGCCCTGGCTGGGGGGGAGGCAGGCGCCGCTTTCCCCACCCACGAGCCCATCAGAAGGGGCTGTGTGACCTCGAACCAGCCACCTTCCCTGGTTCAACATAAGTGTGTGTCCTCCTCTGAAAAACTGTTGACGGATAGAAAATGGGATGGAGAGGCAGGTGCATGGATAGAGGAGCAAATCTGTAATGCAGCCCTGTGGCCTGCTGGCTGCTTCTGAGCCAGGCGCGGTGCCGAGGGCGGTGCTGGCTGCGCCTCATTGACTGGGGTCCTCCCCACTTCACGCCTGCGCTGCCTGCAGCCCACGGTCACGGTCACGGCGTCAGGAAGCAGCAGACCCTGCTGCTCCAGGCTCCAAAGCTGCTCCCGCCACCCCCACCCCACCCCAAGCCCCGCCCCCATCCCGCCTGCTGATGCTGTGGAGACATGAAGTCATTTTGGGGGAGGCAGATTTGCCTGGGGAGGTTGGAAGACGGAGCCCCACAGCCATCCTTCCGTTGCCCTGGGTTCCCCAGAGACAAGCAGGGACTTAAAACTCATTCATTCATTCATTCATTCACTCACTCACTCAGCACTCAGGCGTGGAGGCCTCATTTGGTGCCGAGCACTGGGCTGGGCACTGGGGGCTTAAACAGAGTAAGACGAGGCCCCACCCGCCCAGGCCACACAGCCTGGAGAGGAGCCCCGACCTAGTACTGATTCTGTCACTCGCTCAGCCAGGTGCCTGTTGGGTGTCGGCTGCTTCTAGGTGCGGGGAACACAGCAGCAGAGAGGACGAAGACCCTGTCCTCACAGGGCTTACGTCCCGGGAGAGACGTGGGCGGAGAAGTGGTGCAGATCATCTTGGATGGTGCTGGGGGTCCTGAAAGCAGGGGCGTGGTGGAGGGGCTGCCCAGGGGCCACCAGGGAAGGCCTCCTGCAGGCGGTGAAGGGGAGAGTGAGGAGAGAGCTACGGAAGGCTGTCGAGGAGGGCCAAGGGCCCAGACAGGGAGAAGGCCCTGAGGCGGGAACTGGGCCTGGTGGGAACCAGGCGGGTGGAACTGCAGCCTGCTTCCTCAGCTAGCTTCTCCGGGAGGGGCTAGGCCAGTGTTTCTTTCCTTTGCATCCTGCAGTGCACCTTGCTTGTTGATCCATCCACCCACTCCTTTATTTATTGACTCGTCTGCTCATTCTGACTCAGGTCTCCCAGGTACACCAGCACCAGTGGCAGGGAGAAGCTCCAGCAGCAGGATTCACCCTCGGCATCCATGGGCCCTCCCACTCCGGGACCATGGGGCCTCTTTCTGCAGGGTGTGGCCGAAATCCCAACTGAAAGCTATTTGGGTAAAGAGGGAGTTTACTGGCTTATGTAGAGAAAGTCCAGAGGTGGGGACATTTTGGGGTGCAGCTCCATCAGGAGCCGGCTTCGCTCCCCCTCAGCTCCCCCCGGGCTCAGCGTTGGGGGTGAGAGCACCGAGTGCCAGGGAAGCCATGTTGTCGCCCGTCGGCTCTGCTCATCCCTTGCCTGGGTCACCGGCCTCCCCGCAGGCTCTGGACAGTGCTGGCATCTGTGTGGACACTGCGCCGTTGGCCACTACCACGTCTCTGACAGGCCGCCGACCTCCTCGCTAACAGGACTTCCAGTTTAATTATTTGGGCCCCAGTTTGGAAATGTTCAACGGAAGTTAATGAGAATCTTTGAACTGGCTTTTGGCATCGACACTCAGCCAGGCAGAGATGAAAATGATCTGCAGATACTCATTGGAGAAAGGAGAACGTTAAAAGGAAATTTAAAAGGCGTGCTATTCTATTTGTTGTCAAAATCTCCAAGAGACGGCTTGGAAAATGAGTCACCGTTCGCCAGGGAACGTGCCCCGGCCTCTCCCTCCCGTGTCCCAGGGCCAGGCTGGAAGGGGGAGGCGCCCTTCCCCCCACCCACCTGGCCAGCTCTGATCTGAGGAAGAACAGGGAGCCGACCTTTTAGGCTGAGCTGGCTCCGCTCTCTCAAGGGCTGGAGAAATACTTATCATGTCTCCAATCAGACTTACTAACTTGGCCCCAGCTTCCACGAGGCACACAAACCCCCTGTTGTCACCGAGCCTGCAATACCAGGCATGGCGGCCACAAGGTTTCGAGCCAGCAGTGGTTTGCTAAAGGAACTTTATAGTTAGAGTTAGGGTTTGTGTGTGTGTTGGGTTGTGTTTGAGGAGGGAGGGGATGCAGGGACATATTGGTTTGGTGTGTTTCTTGTGTAGATGTAGCTTTCATCTTTGAAGTTTAAGACCAGTTGTAAATTCCTTGAAGTTTGTCCTATTTCCTTTTATATTAGCATGTTAACAAGCTTTGGAAAACTGACAGTGCTTACAGGAAAGCACAGCTGGGTTGATCCCTGAGCTGGGCTTTAATTCAAACCAGAGCCTGGCCTTAGCGCTGGGCCTGGCTGCTGTTGACAAATGCAGCAGGAAGAGCCCGCTGCCGCGGCGATGGAGCCAGCAACTGCAGATGCTTTCTCTAGACGAAGCCCCAGTTGGGATTAATTAAGAAAGGAAATGCCACAATGCTCTAAATTACGTCTCTACTAGAAACCTTTGTACCAGATGAAGTTCAATAATAAAAATGAAAGAAGGGGAAAAACAGAGTAAGAAAAGAAAGAAAGAAAGGAAGAAAGGAAAAGAAAAGAAAGAAAGGAAGGAAAGGAAAACACTTCCCAGAAACGTGTTTCATGTGAATTTAGGTCTTTGTCAGTAAAAGCGACCAAAGACATAAACTTCCGATTCCTTGCACTGGATCCATGAGCATTTTATACATAACCGGAAAGGAAAAGGTACGGAATAAATAGCAAAGCTAGCCACTCTAAATTTAAAGCAGACTTCCTTCTCCAAAAATACAGCATTTTTGATCTCCATTCATCTCAAAGGGCCTTTGGTGGGAAGCAATCAAGGTGTGAAAGATTCTCACCGTCTAATAAGTCTAAAGGACATTTCTTATGGCCGAGGGCACTTTAGGATAAAATGTGGCCCCTCCCGCTCTTTGGAGCACATGGCAGTTCACATGCTCAGGCAATGCCATGTCACGACAGAAAATGGGGTGGCTTTGGGGCAGGACCGAGATACATAATGGGAAGGAGGGGACAAAACTGCAGAAGTGAAAGATGGAAATTTAAGCGAGGCAAGCAGCGGGGTGGTTTCCAAAAGAATTCTTCCAACTCTGTTTGACAGCGAACCTTCCCAAATCAGCTTCTCCGAGACGCAGGCTCCCCTCTCGCGGGAGGGCCTGGGCTGACTAAGAGGAAGGGGCCCGTCTCCAGCAGTGGCCCGTCTACCCGCCCACGCTGCCATGCATTTCCATCTGGCTGCTTTCTCTCCGTCTATGCTCCTCCCTCACATCAGAACAGGCTTCAGGGCATGGCTGATTTTTATTTTGATGGGATTTCAGGGACAATAAGTAAGTAAAACGTAAACACTGATGACGACTGTATACTTTCCATACGGCCCTACGTTCGCTAACCATATGTTGAATTTTCATGCACTCTTGGACTTTTTGATTGTTACCAAAATCCCACGTGCACCTGGTTATGGAACCAAAATATCTCACCAGAAATATAAACAATGGCAGCAGGGATTCAAGCTCATTGGAACCAGCTTGTTGAACAGGGACCCCCTTGGTGGGGAAGCCTTGGGACTGAACGTATCCGCGTGACAACCTGTGTGTCAGGTGGAGATGGGCCGTTGATGCACAGGCGAGCAGCTCCTTTGGTGATGGCCTCTGCTTTGAGGGGTGGGAGGCACTGGGGACAAGGCCCGGGCTCCCCATTCAGACAGCTCTGGGTTAGACCCGTATCTTCCCTTACTGGCTGGGTGACAAGTGACCTTCCCTCTCTGGGGAAAAGGGAGGATGACTTTCCCCACCTCAAAAGATTGCATTGATGATGGAATGATGACATACCTGGGAAGTCCTTCCCAGGGCTGACCACTCAGCGAGAACCCAGTAAAAGGCAGGCAGCCACTGCAACATGAGCCACCCGGGCCGCTGGAGAGAGACAGGCTACAGACAGTGGTCAAAATCAGACTTCCTGGAAATAATACCATCTCGCCATGCTCACAAACCCGGAGGGACTGTAGTTGTTCCGTGCTGTTGACTCTGAATCAGGAATCAAGGGAGGTTAATTTGGGGCTCATTTATGCAACATGAAATCAGAGCAGGCAGCTTGGACTTCCTTTGCAGCCCTCCATCATGTGGTTATTTTTAGCCATGTGTGTGTATATTCGAAATACCTTTATTGAACTTTTTGTTGTAAAAGTTTGCACGGAGATAGTAAAAATTCCAAAACATAGAAGTAAAGATCCACTCCTACTGCTTTTTGTTTTCAAGGAGGTACTGGAGATCGAACCCGGGACCTCGTACGTGAGAAGCAGGCACTCAACCACTGAGCTACATCTGCTCCCCAACGAGAGTTGTTTTTTTGGTTTGCTTTTAGGAGGTACCGAGAATCAAAACTGGTACCTCACACATGGGAAGCAGGTGCTCCACCGCTTGAGTTACATCTGCTCCCCTCCTACTACTTGCTTTAACCCCAGTGTCCCAGTGAAACCACGTGTGGGGGAGGGGACATCTTTTCAGGCTCTGTATTTAGCCACTCCCACAATTTTGTTTTACAAACGTGGGGTCACTGTTTTCATTTACTCTTATATCTTGAACAACCTTCACATCCATCCATGAAGATCCACCTCATTTTTAATAGACTTTATTTTAAAAATGAAGAGTTTTAGATTTACAGAAAAAGTCATCTAGAGGGTTCCCATACACCACACCCAGCTTCCCCGATTATTAACATCCATCATTAGTGTGGTGCGTTTGCTGTAATTAATGAGCCAAGAATGGCACATTACTGCTAGCCGAAGTCCATGCCTGGGGAAGCGGGTATGGCTCAACCACTTGGGCGCCTGCCTCCCACATGGGAGGTCCCGGGTTCGGGTCCCGGTGCCTCCTAAAAGAAGACAAGCAGATGCCACCTCTTGCCACAACAAGCAGAGGCCACAAGCCAGCAGACACCGCAGCCCATGGGGAGCAGATGTGGCTCAGTCCGCTGGGCACTCGCCTCTCATGTGGGACGTCCCAGGTTCGGCTCCCGGTGCCTCCTGGAGAAAGCGCGCAAACAACGAGCAAACAGCAAGCAGACAGATGAGCGAGCCATCTGGGGGAAGGGGGAGATAATTAAAGTAAACTAAAAAAAAAATCTTAAAAAAAAACAACATGAAGTCCATACCTTACGTGGAAATCCCTTCATTTGTCCCTAATCTCTCTCTGCCCAGGATCCCATCAGGAATCCCACCTGACATGTATGCATCCTGTGCCCTGAGGTGCCTCTGGGCTGGGATGTTTCTCAACTTCCCAGTTCTGGGTGACCTGGGTGGTTTTGAGGAATGCGGGTCAGGTTTTAGCAGCGTGCCGCTCTGCTGGAATTTGACACTTTGCTCCTGCTTAGACTGAGGTTCTGGATTTGGGGAGGAAACCACAGGGGTAAAGTGCCCTTTCTTCCCGTGCTATCAACATGCCTCACCACTGTGGCCGCTGAACTTGACCCCCTGGCTAAGGTCTGCCTCATTTTCCAAAGAGCCGCAAAGTGTTGCTTTGGGGGGAGTATAATCATTTCTAAGCCAGACGAGGGTAAACTAAGGCAAGGACCTTTTTTTTTTCAATATTAGAAACTGTGCCACAGTGAACTCTCATTACGCAGTGTTTCAGATTTTTGTGTGGCACAGATTCCTGGACGTGAACTGCTTGGTTTTGAGGGGTAAGACTATTTTCCATTTTGCCAGATCCTGCCAAATTGCCTTCTGAAAGGACCCTTCCAGTTACCCGCCCTCAAACAGGGTCTGTGAGTGCCGGTTTCCCCACCTTTTTCCCAACCTTTAAAATCTTCACCAGTCTGATGGGAAATTTGACTCCTTAGGCTGATGCCCCATAGTCTAATTTCAGAAAAGAATGGTTTGTTTATGCTTAAAGCTAAAAACATGGAAAACATAGGAGAAACATTTAAATTAAAATCAAGTTGTGGTTTTCACCCAAGACTCTCAAAGCATCAGCCTGAAGGTTTTGCTCTTTACCGGGAAGCGTGTCTGCTGGACGCAGGACACGTTTGATCTTCCTTTCTGGTCTCACTGCTTCCATCTCATCTCTGCCTTTGAAACACATTCCCATCTGAAAAGTTTGTGTCTTTGAAACCCAGGCCATGTCCCTGGTGTGTGGGGACCTGGTTTTCTATACGTGCGGCCTCCACCCTGTTTCAAAATTTATACAAATCGCTCGGGAACCAGGCCTTTCAAAATGGCAGATCTGACAGCTATTTACATGCTGAATGGCAGCCAAACTATATCCACTATTAAATGTTTACAGCAGCTCGACAGCCGCTGCAAAGCAAAGCCAGCAGGGGCATCCCCGAGGCCCGAGCCAGAGGCCAGCCAGCCCCGACGGCCCCCCCTCTCTGGCACTCCACACATGCGGTGGGGGGATTCGATTCTCTGCGGCTCCCCAGTCTCTCTGGATTAGGCCTCAAGCTAATGTACCACCCACGCCCACCACCCTGTCTCCCCTAGCCCCAGATCATTTTCCTCGGAGCCCTTCTTGATATTGATAATGGCGAATATTGATTGTTGCCTGTGTCCCTACTAGAATGTAAGCTCCATGAGAGCAGGCACTTTGCTTTGTTCCCTTTTGTATCCCCAATGTCTAGAACAGTGCCTGACACCTAATAGGTGCTAGAGAAAGGTGTTTGCACACCGATGTTCTCAGAAGCATTGCTCACGCTAGCCAAAAGATGGAAGCAACCCGCGTGTCCAACGCCAGAAGAGTGGAGAGACAGAGTGTGGGCCATCCACAACAGAATATCACTCAGCTGTAGGAAGGAATGAAGTCTGGAGACGCACGGATGAGCCTTGAAAGCCCGATGCTAAGTGAAAGAAGCCAGGTACAAAAGGACACACTGTGTGATTCCATTTATATGAAATATCTAGAAAAAGCAAATTCATAGAGACAGAAAATAGAGTAGAGGATGCCAGAGGCTGGGGGGAGGGCGGGTGGGGAGTTATTGTTGATGGGGGCAAAGTATCTGTTTTGAGAGATGAACAAGTTTTATAATGGTACTGGTGAGGGTCGTACAACATTGTCAATGGAATTAATGTTACTGAATTGCACCCTTATTCAGGTATATATTTCAAAACATCCCTAAATAAGCTAATGGTGGACATATTCCAGAAGGAGAAAGACTAATTCAAACCTGGATTCACAACTTGGTTCTGAGCTAAGTCGCTGTTGTTTTTTGGCTACCAGCACCCATTCCCCACTGTTTCCATATTTTGGTAACAGAACCTGTCCCCATGGCCTGTGACTCAGGCCAGACCACCCACAGGGGCTTGTTCCATGGGTTCAGCTATTGCTGGGATCCAAGCAGAGCCAATAAGAGCCCTTCCCCGGGAAGCGCCCGTGGAGCCTGCCAAGGAGATCCCTTTCCAACCCTCTGACCAGCTGGGAGCCTGTGATCTGGGCTGCTGGGGTGTCACCCCACACGTGGCCAGAGGCTGTCTGCAGAGGCAAGCAGAGGAGGAGGAGGGAGGCACAGAGCTGGGAGCTGGAGCTGGAGCTGGAGCTGGAGCTGGAGCTGGAGCTGGGA
>JAQZBX010083806.1:0-13350 GCA_029593785.1 Cabassous unicinctus | reverse complement strand
GCCGCGGCCGCTCCTGCGCGTTTCTGTGGCTCCGGTATCGGAGCTTTAAATTCACCCCCTTTTTTTTAAGGTTCGGGAGAATAGCGCCCAGGGGCTATTTAGATTTACCCCAGTTTCCTCATCTTTATTCTCATCACACATTCTACTCCCTTCCCCCTCCCCCCCCACAAAAATGAGATATTTTTTCTAGCCTCCGTAGATTTTTTTTTCTCATTCTTTTTCTCTTTTGCTGTCCTCCCAACCCTTGCCCACTCCCATTGTAGGTCTGTGAGGAACAGAAGTGTGAAGAAGAGGTTTTCCCTCTGGCCATGAATTACCTGGACCGCTTCTTGGCTGGGGTTCCCACCCCAAAGACCCATCTGCAACTCCTGGGTGCTGTCTGCATGTTCCTTGCGTCCAAGCTCAAAGAGACCATCCCGCTGACGGCGGAGAAGCTGTGCATTTACACCGACAACTCCATCCGGCCCCAGGAGCTGCTGGTAATGATATGCCCTTTCTCCCCACTGGCCCTACATGCCATCTCCCTACCACGTCCCACAAATCTTCTTAGGATCCCAAATCACTGCAGCGCAGGACTTCTCACACTTCAGGGAGCCATGTCTCCTAACGTGAGACATACAAGTCGAGTCTCTTTATGTTCCTACTATGTGGTGGCCACCCCCTAAGCCCCCCAGGCTCCCCGTGCCAATAAAACCCTCATGGAGACTTCATTCAATTCCAGATTTTCACTCACCAAATTCTGAGGAAATACTCTGACTTCTCACATGATAGGAGTGTGTTCACATGATGGGAACGTGTTGGTGGTTTGTCCCCTAGGAACCTGGGGTTCACGGGTAGGCTCTTGAGTACCCATACAGTGTCGAGGTTCCAGCACGTAGCAGCTGTTCACTAAATATCAGCTCATTTTTTGAGCAAAGGCTGCCCTTTTACTGGAAGAGTCTGAGGCCTGGGCTCCTAGCTTCAGTGGGGCTGTAGCCTCAGTAGAACTCTGTGGGGTCCTTTTTCTGCCCCGGGGAACCGTTTCCCCACCCAGTCCCTTTTGCCTCCAGCTTCACACGTAAGACATGCACATTCCAGCAGCCCTGGGATGGCGGAGCGGCTCTGAGGCCCACCTTCGTTGGTCTGCACACCTTTCTCTATGCTGTTTAGAAAAGGGGCCCCTCTTCCCGTCCCATCCCCCCTCCTTTCTGGCATGGCCTGCACAAAGTC
Organism: Cabassous unicinctus; assembly: GCA_029593785.1. NCBI lineage: Eukaryota > Metazoa > Chordata > Mammalia > Cingulata > Chlamyphoridae > Cabassous > Cabassous unicinctus. Next base: position 12,141 of record JAQZBX010083806.1, on the reverse strand, counting down.
CACAGGACCAAGTTTCTTGAACTGAGCTCTTTGTGAGGGGCCTTCCTTTCTGGGGCTGTGCTGCCATCTAGTGGCAGACATGCGCAAGGCTGGGGGAGGAATTGCCGAGAATGCAGAGGGGGCATGAATGACTTCACCTTTGAACCACTGCCAGATTTCAGCTGCTTCTGGTTTGGTCCGAGAGGCCCAGAAAGGTGCTTTCTTCTGGGAGATCTGCTTCCTTTAATGATGGTGCAAGACGAGTGGCTTGTACTCACATTCCGCTGTGAGAAGGAAGGTCTGGGATTGCAAACCATCTTTGAAGGCACTAATTGTTTCTACCCCAGCCTTCTATAAGAAGCCGAAGCAGACGTTAGAGCCTGTAAAGAATAAATTGTTAGGACGGGTATCCAGTTTTATTTGCTCTCTCAATTGGTTGCATTTTTTTTTTTTTTACCACCATGATGGTGGCTTGAGGTGTTCTTCGAGACACCCCACTCTTTCCAGAACCAGCCAGGCTAATCGATACTGCTCCAACAAACCTGCCTTTATCCCAGAAGTTGGAGGAGTCCTCCTGTTTCACAAAGGAGAAAGCGAAGGCCTGGGAAAGGGAGGAAAAGGAACTGCCCCAGGCTGCTTGGCAAGTTAGGGCAGCGAATGAGAACCGGGGTTCTGACGGCTGCCCTGGCCTCAGCAAATGGGTGGAACTCAGGGTCCTGCGGGTGAGTGGGAGAGCAGGGTGGCGCTGGTGAGCAGGTCTCCGCCCCCCATTCTTCTCAAGTCCAGTGATTGATAGGCATATTTCCCCTCTGACCGCACATATATTTAAGGTTTTCTTTCTAATTGTTTCCCTTTAAGCACAATTCCCCATAAGCTTACCTGCAGACTATATGAGCTGCTGGTGAGAGGCCCCAAAGAATCCGCCTTGGATTGAGGAATTCTGTGATCTTGGGTCCTCACCTTCACCTTGCCCCCAATCTGCAAAATGGGGTTGCTAATGACAATCCGGTCCTACAGCCACGATTACAAAGGTGTTCTGTGGCCAAGTGTCATTTCCCCAAGATTGCTGCATGATGTGTCAAGGGGAAAGTTTTAACAGCAAAATGGAAAACGACACTTTTTGGCCCCAAGCATAAGCAAGCTAATCGGTTGCCAAGGAGTTGGGCCAAGAACCTTATTTTGAGCTTTATCTGCATGCATCGTTTTTCCATGATTAAAAAGACTATTAATCCAGTGATAGAGAAGTAGACAGTAATTTACTACCCAAGGGCCACTGTGACCTTGGCAGTATCTTACCGTAGGTTAAACTCTCTGGGTGGGCCCAGAGGCTGCAGCACCGCTTGGAAGTCAGGGCTGGGGTGGAGGTGGGGGGGAGGTGGAGAGGCAAAGAAATAGAAGAAAGTAGACTCTTGGCAACAGCTACCTGGGATCTCATTATTTTCGGTGGAGCCTAACATTTGAAGCACAAAAAGAGCCATCAACAACTTCAAAGCTTTCGGGGCGCACCGACAAACCGCCCGCCTTAGAATCCAGCAGCGTCCTAATGAGCGCATTAAACCACGTCTGGATCCCAACCCCCAGCTCCGGCCCCCAGGTCAGCCTTGGGATTTGTTTTCTTATACTCCTTTTTCCTGTCTTCCTCACCAGGAGTGGGAGCTGGTGGTGCTGGGCAAATTGAAGTGGAACCTGGCAGCCGTCACCCCTCATGACTTCCTTGAGCACATCCTGCGTAAACTGCCCCAGCCGAGGGAGAAGCTGCCGCTGATCCGCAAGCATGCGCAGACCTTCATTGCGCTGTGTGCCACCGGTAGGGGCAGGCTTGAGCGGGGGCGGGAGGTGGGCAAACTGCGGGGTGTTCCGGGGAGAGGCAAAGTTTGTGAGCTTAGGAAGGGGTGTCACAAGTAGCCTAGGGTCCGAGGTTTCATTTCTACATCTTTGTTTCCTCTTTAACTTTATGTGAGTTGGCATATTCTCTTTCCCTGCTAAACTCATAAATGGTTTATAAGGACAGGTGTGGTTAGGAGGAAAAAAAAATTAGTGCCTGTTCAAATATTCTTTATGATGTCTAAAGTGCTCAGAAGATTATATATACTGCTCACTGGTTGTGTTTAAATCTTTAATCTTTTGAGGAAAAGGATGGCTTGCAGATAAGCCCAGGAGGAAATTTGGGGGAGCTGGGCAAATACAGGTTAAAGGAACAATGTCGAGATAAAAAGCTGCCTGCCCTGATAAGTGGTGAGGGAGACCAAAGGAATTCTTGTTACTGTAGGGCATTTATTACCTTGTAGCCGTGCCCTCTGCAGGCTGGGAAAGGGAACCTGGTTGGGTTTGAGTGAGGATTCGCTTTCTGAGCGCTGGGTCTGATGCCCTCACTTCATAAATGGCAGTTTTTCCATTTGGGGCACATCCTTTAAAGTAGCAGTAGCAACGGCCTTTCTTATATTGAAAGCTTTCTCACCCATTAGGTTGACTGCCACAACTGATACATAGTTCTAATTGGGCCATCTGTTTCCTATCTTCCTAACATGGTTTGATGTCTCATTAAACTGAACCCTGGCCCAGTTTGACCCTTTTTTTCTTGGTAGTGGCCGCCGTAGAGACACTGGAGCCTTAATCACCCAGGGGAGAAATGATGCCAGGCATTTATATATTCACAACCAGGAACATTAGGTGAAGAACTGATGGTGAGGATAAATCTTTGAGGGTGGTTCAGTCTCAGATTTGTCAAGAGTAGTTGAGTTGTATAGGTGGGACTCAGGGGTTACCTTTTATCAATATCTTGTTACATGTAGTTTGCCAGTTTGCACAGATGATTATGTAATGTGTAGTAGGGTCAGGCTTTACATTCACAGTCAAGAGGTCAGGCTTTGCTACTTATCACTGGGTGACCTTGGGAAGGCTGCTTAACCTCTCTGAACCTCAGCTGCTTCATATGAAAAAAAAAAAAAAAACTTAGAGACACACGATCCTCCAGGTGGTTGGGAAGATTAAAATCAGAAAGAGAACGGGCATGGAAGTGCTTTGAAAACCAAGAGATGTGAAGGACAGACTTCCCGTAGTACTTGCTGTGAAACTGCCGCCCTCCCCCAGTTCTGATTTTATCTGTTCCCGGCACGATGGCTATCGTGACAGCACTGGCCAGTCTGCCCTCTTCTGTTTCCAGCAGGACCCCCATGCTCTGCATTCACTAGTTCAAGTGTAGGATTCCAAGCCTCCTGCATTTGATTCCAGCGACAGGTTTCCCCTCTGGTTTTCTTTAGTCCTTCCCTTTCCGGACATAGACTGGGCCTTGTGGAGTACATACGTGCCCTGTGCCCCTTTGTGGGAGAGTTAGCTGCCTGGGGGGACATGCTTAAGAGCCCCTGGGCACCCTTGCTGCCTTGCCCACAGTCGCCATCCTTTTGCTTCCTTCCCTTCTGCTGTCTGGCCTGGGCCCTGGAGGTCAGACCCTCTTTGACTTGTCGTTTTGTCTCCCAGGCCTGTCTGCCCCTTTCCTCCCTGTCGTTGTGATTCACTGTGGGGGAGGGGTTAACCAGTCCTTTTTCTCTGGCCCTAGGACAGCTGACCCCCGACCCTCAGCTCCCCCATTGCCCAGCTGTTGATAGCCAAAGTTCTGCTCTGACCTTGTCTCTTGACTGACGGGTCTTTCAGGGTCTGTCCGCCCTCCTCCTGATCTCTGATTGGGGTGGGAGTGGTGGGTGGAATTACCCAGGCATGGGCACATCCCCAGATTCTGTAAAGGCCCATTCTATAAAGCTGGGGATCCCATCCCCCACCCCTGGCCTCCTTGCCCAGATCCTTGGGGTGGCTGCCAACTTTGGGGCCAGAGTAGGGAGCTTGGGATTCAGGGACTGAGGACAGAGGTTTCAGGGGAGGCAGGGGGAGCCATGAAGGGGCCTTACAGCTTTTTGGGGACCTTGCACTTGCTTTGGGCAGCGGGGAAGATAGGCGAAAGGACACCTCCAGCCAAATGAAAACCACGTGCCAAGTACTGGGTCTGCCCCGGCCAGAACCGAGCAGGGTACTTGAAGAAGTTTCCCGGGTCTGGAAAGGAGGAGCCCAGAGGGGCCGATTTCACAAGGCATTTGGGTCACATAGAACCTACTGCCTGAAAAGCAGTCTCCCTGACACTCTAAAAGCCAAGGGCTGCTTTTCTCAGAGGAAACCGCTTCCAGGTAGATGAGATTCCACATTCTGGGTACCAGGGTGCGAAGAAGCGTGGAGCATCTGGCTGATAGCAGGCACAGGGTACCCCATGGGCGATGTGGAGACCTTGCAGCCCCAGCTAGCATCCCTGGCCCCTCATCACCCCCCCCACCTCTTCCCCACCCTGGATGCTCTGCCCTGCAGCTGAGGAAGTACCTGCAGCCAGGGGCCCTGGGGGCCCACGGGGGTCCGGAGGAGATGGTAGGCAACTCTCTATGTGGCCAGTTTATGGGAAAAGCTGGTTGTGAAAGAGCTGGCAGGGTTCCTGCAGAGTCTGTGTGGAGAGCGTGTGTGTGTGAAAGGGGAAGAGGGAGAGCACAGAGGAAGGGGCAGCGGAAAGGGCAGCGGGGCAGCGGTCGCCCTTTTCCCCGGGCCCAGTGGGAAGATGGTGGCAAGGCAGGGAGGTGCTCACTCTCCCTTGCCTGGCCTGGAGTGGCTTCTGGCGCAGAGACTGTCCCTAGCTGCCCAGTATCCCCCCGGGGCTGGTCCTGTTCAGTGGAGGTGTTTGGGACTGGCCCTCCTTAGCCACCTTCTGGCCCTCCCTTTCCAGCCTCCGTCCCCAGGTCGTAGTTCTGATGGTGGAGGCCTTCGGGTCTGCAGACGAGAGCAGTCAGAATCGCACTCCAGTGTTGGGAGATTCTTGACGCATGATATCATGTTCCACAGATGATTCCAGTTAGCCTAGAAGAGCCAATGGCATTGAGTTTGAACTTGGGGGGGAGGGGAGTACTGGGCCTCCCTACCCGTGGCACCCCCATTTTTCACCAGGAGCCCCACCTTAAGATGCCGCACTGGGCTCTTTGTGCCGTGCACAGGCCTGGCCCCTGCCAGGCCTCCCCAGACCAGGGCCCGAGCACCAATGAGAAGCATAAGCTCACCTAGAGCTTTACCTAAAGGCGTTTCATTGGTTTCCATCCCCAAGTCATAGCGAGACAGGGGCTGCGCAGGGAGGTCAGATGACTCGGCCCTTGATCCAGGATGGGAGGTTTGCTGCGAAGGAAGAATTGAAACTCACCTTTCCATCTGTGAGCTTCTGAGCTGCCTCCGCAGCTGAGAGGTCATGGGGCTGAGGGGAAGTGGCATGTTGAACTGGGAGTCTCGGTTCTTCTGTCACTGCCCCACGGGGTCAGGCCGTATATCGCCTCTATCTCACTTCCCATCCCGCCTGAAAATGAATGAGCAGCAAGCTGCTTGTCTTTCTCCAGCGGTACCCCTCCCCTCCTCCTTCCACCTATGTCTTTGGAACTAAATTGGCATTAGCTTGTCACGGCAGTCCTGCCTGACAAGGACAGGGTGTGCTGAACCTACTCTGGGGGTGGCAGGTGAAGTGTGTGCTGCCGACGTCGCTGGCGTCATTCGTTGGCCAATGAGGACTCAGGGTTCCACCTGAGTGCAGGTGGAGGGGGGAGCGATGGGGGAATGCTGGGCGGGCTTCCCCCTTTCCCTTCAGCCTTAGAACTAGTATCGCTCTCCCCCTGGCGGTGAGCTAAAGCAAAGCAGCGCGGCTTGACTTCAGGGTCCCTGCAGCCAGAGCCACAGTAATCAGTGCTCAGCTTGCTGGGCAGGGCCCTGTGATCCAGGCTTCTGAGCCTCTTTAGCTTGGGACCCTTCCTTCAGGGGATCTTACCAACAGGTGCAGACGCCACGTCGATGGGTGTGGAGGGCTTCTCATTGCCCCAGCCCAGACTAAGGCGCTCACCCGGGCCCTGAGAGGCTCCTGTGGCATCCTTGGGGCTTAAAGTCACAACACAGCTTGTTAGTGCCATGGCTGGGACTAGGACCCATGTCTTTTGGCTCCTAAGCCAGAGCTCCTTCTTTGGGCTTTCCTTCCACTACTGAAATGAAAAGACAGCCCGCATTCTTCAGTGGTATGTGGTCCATGACCTTGCTGAGCTGTTTGACTCCTGGTAAATTATAGAGAGCGCTGGATCAGGAGTCCACAAGTCTCTATTTTAATACCAGGCTCAACACTGTAGTAAGTGGCATGAAACAAACCGCTTAACCTCAGGATTTCATCGCCTCGAATGTGAAAATCGGGTGATTCTTTAAGATCATTTTAGTAACACCTCCCTATCACCCCCGTCAAATGAGCAAGCAAGCAAATAACACCAGGGCTGCAGAACGAGCATTCCCCTGAGATATGGCCCTCACCTCCTGCGCCTCACCAGGAGGGAGGAGGGCATGTCAGGGGTTCCCAGTACAGAGGCGTTGTCCCTTGGCTCTGGGCAAACCACATCTGAATGAAGATAGGATGCACTGGGGCTATAGCTGCCAACTTCCATCATTCTGTCACTTTGTGCTCGTGGGCTCTTTCTATGCCCCTGTGGGCCTCAGTTTCTCCCACTCCTGACAAAGCAGCAGGAGGGTTCGGGGATGTGTGAGGTCATTTTGGGGACATATCCACAACCGCACAGTGAAAGACTCTCCGGGAAGCACAGAGTCCTCTTTCCCCCTGCCACAGCACGCTTGCCTGCCTCAGCATCTGCCTGCAGTCTGGGGGTGCTGGGCACCTTTCCTTGCCCTCCAAATGCTGATGGGGATTTCTAGCAGTCCTCCTAGCCCATCACAATCCCATAGGAATTCCCAGTCGTAATAGTGGTGGTGGCAGCTGACGTTTATGGCTTACCATGAGCCAGGCACTGTGCTCATGAATTACTTTAGTTAATTCTCAGAACACCTCTACGAGGTGGGAATAATTATCTTTGTTTGCATATGAAAAAACTTCACACAGCTGGTAGGTGGTGACATAAGAGATTCAATGCCAGTCTGGCTGCAGAGCTCACCCTCTAACCAGCAGGTGGCGTCGCTCCAGAGGGCCTCTCTGCTTCCGCTGGAGATGAGCTGGAGCCCTTAGGCAGCAGGGCAGCCTCTCTCCCCCATGTCAGGGTGAGTTGCTTCTGCTGCATTGTTCGGGTCCCCAGATGCAGCAGACTGCAACTAGAACATCCCGTGTCTGGTGGGAATTGGGGACAGAAGGGGACCAGCCTCTTGGCATCCCAATGTCCAGCTCTTGGAAATGCTTGACTCGATTTTCCAAATCCTTCCACTTGCCTTAGAGAGGCCTCCTAAGAAGTATCTCCAGTTGCTCCTACCCACTTGCGTGCCTCCTTTCTTTGAGAAGTGTCTTTAGAAGTTACCTGTATAGTAAGCCCCGGGCCATTTATCATGTACCATGCTGTTATGCTATCTCTTAAATTGGTGTCCCATCCCCAAAGAAGCTCCAAGCTGCTTGGGAGTGGAAACAATGATTTGCTTTTATTGGGGTGACATCATGGTGCCTGGAACAGGGAGGAACGTGCTGTTCACTGATCAGTTAATTGCCTCTCTCTCTGCAACAGGAGAAGGAGGTGCTCAGGATCATGAGCGTCTCACCTTTCCAGGTGGGGGGCTGAGGTTGCAGGGGAGAGACTTCACCCTCGACTGTGCCTTCTGCACCAAGATACTGCTTCTTGGCATCTTTGACCAAGAGGTTTAGGTTTCTAAGGGATTTGGCTATAGTTTTTATCTATTAAACTAATATTAAAAGAAAGTTTTACAAACTTAACTGTATTTCCCCTACTTAACAGGAGAATTTTCATTTTCTGCGTATCCTTGTTCAGTCACCTGCATGTATATGTTCACCATATGCGGGTTATAATACGTGACTCTGTGTATAGGTACACATCTCCCTTTACACACGTACGTATGTATGTGAATGTTTTTGGAAGACGGTAATCGTCATAGCATCCATGTGAGCAGTTTGGTTTTCTGCTCCCCTCACCCAAGTTGATCTCATGGACATTTCTCTGTGCTGTTACATAGCTAAAGTTTAAAGTTTCCAGTGATAGCTGAATGGGTCAGGTGGAGTTTTCCAGGGGTGGGAGTGGGAGTTGTCTAACTGGAGCTCGTACAAGGACACGACCCTTCAGATGTTTCATTTCTGTATTTTTCTCTGTTCTTTTCCTTAACCCTAGTGGTGACCATGGACCTGGCAGTGTGCGTTTGGGGGTAGGGGGAGAGGGTCAATGGATTGAGAGTGGCCCGAGCAGCCACTGCTGGACCACAGGCAGGCGTCCCTGATGCTGGGCTCTGCAGAAGGGGTGCTTGCTGTGACTTTGCTGGCTGGCGGAAGCCACGCTACACCCATCGTCTCTCCCTTGCTCTTTTCCTTGGGTCTCATTCCAGATCCTCAAGTAAGAGCTAATTAGAGCTGGAAGGCACCTGGAGATTACCCAGCCTACTGTTTTCAAACTTTTTGACCCTAAACCCTGAAGGAAGAAATATATTTTATATCATTATTCCAGGTACACACTCACACACACGTCCATAAAACTGAGAAAAAGATTTCCCGAAGCAATACTTAACTCTTACTACATGCAATACTTTGATATTTTCTATCCTATTCTAAGCAATTAAAAAAAAAAATGGTCAGGATCCACAAATGAATTCTGTGACCTGTTAACAAGTTGCAACTGGAAGTTTGAAATACACTGATCTGGTCCAAGCCCTTTAGACAAATGAGAACCTGGAGGCTCAGAGGGAGAGAGTGACTTGCCCAAGGTCCTGAACCTGGACCTTGCTTGAGTCCTCACGTTGCCAATCCAGAAGAAAGCAGGGCACATGCTCAGGAACCCATAGGAAGGCACTGGTTTTCTGCTGTAGTGGGCAGCAGCTGCCTGTCCTCCAGCAGCCCTTCTTTTTTTGCTATGGGAGTATTTCTGTCCAGTCCGTGCCACTCCGTGAAGTGCTGGGAGGCAGCCAGGTTCATGTACACGGTGCCTCCCAATTTTGTGGGGCAGGGGACAGTGTCCCCAGGAGAAGGAGGCCCCTGGCATTTTCCTAGGAGGGGTAGAGTCCCTCATGTAAATCCTGGGCCTGCCCCACCCCAGGACAACCCACGTGTTCTCTCCGGCTTCCAGAAATTAATATGCTAAAAACAGGAGGTGGCAGTGCATGCCGTGGGACAACAGAGTTGGGCATTGCGAGGTTTGCTCCCTGGTTCCGAGGCCCCTGGCAGAGGGAAGGGAAGGCCAGGGAGACTCTCGTGCCCCTTCCCTGCCAGATGCTTCCACGCAGGGCCTCCATGGGCCCAGGGCCATGGGCTGGCTGTCTCATTTGCATTATGAATGTCACAGGGGGGAACTAACGAGGTTATTGGGCAGAGAAACCCTCTCATGTGACCCCATGTGGCAGCAGACCTACAGCGGAGCAGGATGCAGGGAGGCCAGCTTTGTCACCCACTGGCAGGAAGGAGGCCCAGGAGGGGCTAGCAGACAGCAGGCTCTGGGTGGACACCGTCGTCTGCGTCCCTCAAGAGGCAGAAATGGTGAGCGGGCTAAGGAAAGAGAGCCAAGGAGAGAGAGAGACAGGCGGCCAGGCATCGGGTGGGGGGTGGGGTGGGGGGTGCCTGGATGCTAAAGTGACCCAGCAGTGTTTCTTAGAACCTACCGACTCAGCAGTGAGAGAACGGGGGTCACCCTTCACGGTGTTTCTTGTGGAGTGGGTTTTTGCAACAGAGCAGTGTATAGCAAGAAGGGAAATTACTAGCCTGAACTGTTTCTGCAAATTCAAAGTAATGTTTTTGCTGTCATTTGAATTGTGACCCATGTCCTTCCTCTACCCCCCAGTCCCCCGCATACACCTTCCACTTCTGCCTACGGTAAATCCACAGGAGTAATGCTGAAATGACAGAGCACATGGCGGGGGGGCGGGGGCGGTGCTGCCCATGCCAGGACTGTTATTAGCAGAAGTGGTGGAACTGTAACCACTTTAATAAATCAACGCAAGGCAGGGGTAAGGGCACTCTTGGGTTTCTCACGCCTTGTGCACACACATATAATCGTGTACACCCGATATGGTTACTGTAGAATTTAGCAGCATGTGTGTGTAAGGTGCCCTCCGTGTGGGTCTTTGGTAGCTGTTAGCAGCAGTCACAGGAGCAGGCTGGGGGTGTCTTTATGACCACTTAATAGATGGAAAAACAGCTGGGTCGTGGCCACCCAGGCTCCCTGGGGGTGATCCCAGAGGAAGCCGAGGTGTTTGGTCTCCCCATTGGAGCCCCAGCATCGAGTCCTAACACCCAGCATGGAGCTTCCTCCGTATTTGCTCTTGGAGAAGTGGAAGCAGACAGGGTTTTGAGCTCCTCGGATTTATTCTATTTGCACTTCTCCGTAGCACACCACTTTTTTTTTTTTCTCCTACCGGAAAAAAGGGACCTTCGGGCTCATGAGCCATTAAGTCTAAGCCAAGTCATGCATCTGATTAGGATGTGATGTTTCATAACTGGGGCTTGATTAAAGTCCCCTCCTGGCGTTCTTAGGGTCGTTGGCCGTGGGCTGGAAGCCGGGAATTGTGCGAAACTCGGCTTCTCTCGCTCCATTTCCTGCTTGTAATTGTTCCTCCTTCGCCTCTGGAGCCCTTAGTGTACCCCACTTGGGTGGTGCAAAGGCTCTTCCACTGGGGCTGGTCTCCATCCTCCTTTGCTCTACCCCCACCGTCCCCCCAGAGGAGACCCTGCCTCCTTCACCTTCCTGCCCCCGCCACAAAAAGAGTGGCATGCATGGGAGCGTGGGGCTGGGGGGCTCTCTGGAGTCGGTGGGAGCCCTTCCCTGCCGAGCGCAGCGGCCGCGCCTCGGTCTCCTCGTTTTCAGTCTGGACGGCTGCGGTAATGGCTTCTTGTGAATGAGGATGTGCCCAGAGGGAAAGGGGGCCCTTGTGCACTCAGCCGCCACCATCCTATTTTTCCGAGTACCTGCGGGCCGGGGACCCCCTAGATTCTTCCCGTGCTGACCGTCCCCTCTGCATCTCGTTCCCCACAGACTTCAAGTTCGCCATGTACCCGCCGTCGATGATCGCAACTGGAAGTGTGGGCGCGGCCGTGTGTGGGCTGCAGACGGATGAGGACGTGTGCTCGCTCACTATCGACGCGCTGACCGACCTGCTGGCCAAGATCACCAACACGGATGTGGTAGGTGGCGCCCACCGTCCCCATGCAGACCTGTGTTTTCTCTTCTCAGCTCGGGGAAGGAGACAGTTGGTTTGATTATGATGTGTTAGAGCAGGGGCTCTTAACCTCTACTGTTCCACGGACCCCTTTGCCAGTCAGCTGAAAACCACAGACCCCTTACTAAGCCCACCCTATACTGTGTATTATTTGATAGATACCTCACACCCGCACCATCACGTCCCCACAAGAAGAATGTTCTTTTCAATTTCAATTCAAGCTCAGGGACCCCTTGTTAAGAACCCCTGTGTTTGAGGTGGTGTTTGTTTCTTTTTCCCAAGACCCACCTCCAAAGTAGTACTAGATTCAGCAGGTTGGGCCTCCTTAAGTTTTAAAAGCTCATGTGACATAAAGTACAGAAAAGAACTCCACCAAGCAGATACAAGGAGAGGGGGCAGTCTGTTGGCTAATTTTCCTGTACGGTGTGGGCTTCCCCATGGGTCTGAGTTGTCACTTTATTTCCATTTATGTCCACGTTGTCAGACTGCCTCTCCACACTGTAGAGCCTTCGTGCCTGCTCACACAGGCTGAGGCGGCGAGGCACAGAGAGGACAAGGGACCTCAAATCGAGGTCAGGGCTCGGCTACAGGGCGCAGAGCAGGGGCCCCAGAGCTGCCCCCTTTTGCGGGATGTAGGGTCTCGGGCAGACCTCTCAGCCCCCGTCTCTCACGTCCCTTTTGTTCAACGTAGTAATGGATTAAAAAGCACTTTAGAAAGAATAAAGTGCTGCACAAATTCAAGGAACTATTATTAGCTGTAGATTTTTCCATTCTGCCGTGCCCTGTGGACGGCCCAGTTACCTTCTGGTTGCCAGAGTTTTTAAGTTCATTAGAAGAATGGTTTTGAGACAGACCAGGGTGCAGTTGGGTCATGAATTCAGCTGGTAGGAAATTGCAGTCATAGAAGGTCAGAGGCAGGATGGTTTTGAGAGGTCAGAGAGGCAGTTCTGCTCTTCCTACTTGTTCACCCCTGGG
>JAQZBX010083805.1:0-13335 GCA_029593785.1 Cabassous unicinctus | reverse complement strand
ATTTTCCTAATGGTGTCTTTTTTTTTTTTCCACTCTATTTTGTACATTTAATAATAGAAAATATAAACAGTTAAAAACTAAAAAGTAAACACAGATGAATAAATATATACATTTCTCAATTAAATGTACTGGATACATATAAAATTTTTTGAATCAAACAATATGTTACACAATATATTTGGTTCATAGTAATGCATTCATACAGTATTTGTCCTTTTGTGTCTGGCTTGCTTCACTCAACATAATGTCCTCCAGGTTCATCCATGTTGTCATATGCTTTACCACTTCATTTCTTCCTATAGCTGCATAATATTCCATCGTGTGAATAGACCACAGTTTGTTTATCCATTCATCGGTTGATGGACACCTGGGTTGGTTCCAGCTTTTGGCAGTGATGAATAATGTTGCTAGGAACATCGGTGTGCAGATGTCTGTTCGTGTCACTGCTCTCAGTTCTTCTGGGTATATACCCAGTAGTGGTATTGCAGGGTCATATGGCAAGTCTATATTCAACTTCTTTAGGAACTGTCAAACAGTCCTCCACAGTGGCGGTACCATTCTGCATTCCCACCAACAGTGAAGAAGTGTTCCTATCTCTCCACATCCTCTCCAACACTTGTAGTTCTCTGTCTTTTTAATACTGGCCATTCTGATGGGTGTGAAATGATAGCTCATTGTAGTTTTGATTTGCATTTCCCTAATCATGAGTGATGTTGAGCATTTCTTCATGTGTTTTTTTGCCATTTGTGTTTCTTCTTTGGAGAAATGTCTATTCAAGTCTTTTGCCCATTTTTTAATTGGGTCGTTTGTCTTTTTATTGTTGAGTTGTAACATCTCTTTATATATCCTGGATTTTTAACATATTAGATCGGATATATGATTTCCAAATATTTTTTCCCATTGAGATGGCTTCCTTTTCAGCCTTTTGGCAAATTCCCGTGAGGTGCAAAAATGTTTAATTTTGAAGAGGTCCCATTTATCTATTTTTTCTTTTGTTGCACGTGCTTTGGGTGTAAGGTCCAAGAAACCACCACCTACTACAAGGTCTTGAAGATGTTTCCCTACATTTTCTTCTAGTACTTTTCTGATCCTGGCTTTTGTATTTAGATCTTTGATCCATTTTGAGTTGATTCTTGTAGGGGGTTAGATAGGGGTCCTCTTTCATTCTTTTGGTTATAGATACCCAGTTCTCCCAACACCATTTGTTGAAGAGACTGTTTTTTCCCCGTTAGCATGGACTTGGTAGGTTTGTCAAAAACCAATTGACTGTATAGGTGAGGCTATATTTCTGGGTTCTCAATTCTATTCCACTGATCGATGTGTCTATCTTTATGCCAGTACCGTGCTGTTTTGACCACTGTAGCTTTGTAATATGTTTCAAGGTCAGGCACTAATGGTGTCTTTTGATAAATGCATTTGTAATTTTGATAAAATCCAGTTTATCTTTTTTTTTCTTTTATGATTAGTGCTTTTTGTATTCTAAGAAATCTGTCTACCTCAAGGTCCAAAAGATATTCTCCTGTTTTCTTCTGGAAGCTGTATAGTTTTATCTTTTTCTTTGAGATCATGTGTTTTTGTTTATGGTGTGAAGTAGGGGTTAGGGTTCATTGTTTTCCCCATAAGGTTATTCAGTTGCTCTAGTACCATTTATTGAACTGACTTTTCTTTTCCATTGAATTGCATTGTTGCCATTGTTGAGAACCAATTGAACGTATATGTATGGGACTATTATTGGAGTTTCTCTTCCATTCTGTCATCTATTTGTCTATCCTTCTGTCTCAATTACTGCAGTTTTATAACAATTTCTGAAGTCAGTTTGTTTAGGTCTTTTAACTCGTTCTTTATTTTCAGTATTGCTTTGGCTATTCTAGATCCTTTGTATTTCCTTTCAAATTTTAAAACCACTCTGTCAATTTTTGCAGACAAGCCTGCTGGGATTATAATTGGGATTTCATCACATTTTTAATCAATTTGGAGAGGGAGAATTGACATTTTTATGTGAGTCTTGCAATCAATGAACTTAAAAATCTCTGTGTTGATATGTCTTTTTAAATTTCTCTCCACATTGTTTTTTTTAAGTTTTCAGGATAAGGGTCTTATATATCTCTTGTTAAAGTTATTCCTAGTTTTGAGAAAATTGATATAATTATGCTAAGAACATGATATACCTTATTTAGGCCTTCCTTACTGTCTAACAATAAGATTTTATAATTTATTCATAAAGATCTTATACATCTTTGTTAGACAGATTTCTGCTTATCTTATTTTTGTCATGTTGTAAATGTCTCTTTTTTTTAAGATTAAAGTTTCTAATTGTCGTTTGTGTGTAGGAAAGCAAATTAATTTGGTATATTGGTTTTTGAAAATAAAACATTTCTAAACTCTTAAATCTAATAGCTCTTTGTGTGTTTCCATGTAAATGGTAATATCTGTGAATTATAATAACACAATAATTATGAATAATGAGTTTTATGTCTTTGTTTTCAATTCTTTTCATCTTTTCTTTCTTTTTCTTGTTTTACTATACTGGCAAGTATTCCCAGTACAATGTTGAATAGAGATGGTAATAGCAGAAATTTTTCTCTTGTTCCTTATTTTAAAGGAAATTATTTTAAAGTTTTACTAGTAGATTTTTTGTTTGTTTGCTTTAGATAGACTTTATTAGGAGAATATGACACCAGTTTTCGTCAGAAATGGATGTTGTATCTTATTTAATGGATTTTCTGCATCGATGGAAATAATTGTATGTTTTTTCTCTTATAATCTCTAAATGTGGTAAATTAAACCAACAGGTTTTATTACCTTAAACCAATATTGCATCCCAACTTAGTTGTATTGTATGTTATCTTTCTTATCTATTGTTTGATTCAGTTTGCTAATATTTAATATTTTTGTGCATTTATTCATAAATAGGATGCTTTTCCTTTTTCCTTTATCCTTGTCTGATTTGGATACTTTAAACTGGCTTCATAAAATAAGTTAGCATATGTTCCCTCTTTTTTTTTTTCTTTCAATTCTCAGAAGAACTTATGATGTAAAATTGGAGCTTTTGGTTCATAAATGTTAGGTAGAACTTGGGAGGAGAACCATCTGGAAATGGTGCTTACTTTATGGGACAGACACTCTCCATGAAATCAGAACAGAGCCGGCGTTCTAGCTTGTCCACAAACTCATCCAGATCATCTGCAGGCTTGGGAATGTGCTGCTAGAAGAAGTAGGGCCTCTCAGTGCCTTCGGGGGCTGTTGTAAAAAGTCTCCAAGTTGGAATACAGAAAAAATATTTTGAAGCTTATGGGTAATATAAAAATCTCTGGTGCCTAGCCCTATGTGTAGCCAGAAAAAATGGAATTGTCATTTTTGAGCTGAGCTTTAGGAAGCTTCAGGAGCCTGGGAAAGAGGAGCAAAGCAGCAGGTTCTTTTAACCATGACCACCAGTGCTTACAAAGAGCCAGTGTTTCTGTGTGCATCTGCGGAAAGAATTAGTATCTTTACAGAAGCATTTTCAAAGACACACTCACTTGGATTCTAATTATCACTAGTGGCAGTATATTTAATGACAATGTGTGTATTCTTAATTTAATTGAGTAGAAAATAAGTATTAATGTTTTTATTTTGGCCGTTAGCATATATTGCTTTATACTTTTACTCATTCATCTATTTTTTTTTTTTAAGATTTTATTTATTTATTAACCCCCACCCCCCATTGTTGTTTTTTTGAGCTCGCTGTCTGCTCTCAGTGTCCCATTCGCTGTGTGTTCTTCTGTGTCTGCTTATCTTCTCCCCAGGCGGCACTGGGAACCGATCCTGGGACCTTCTGGAGTGGAGAGAGGCTGCTCAATCTCTTGCACCACCTCAGCAGCTTGGTCTGCTGTGTCTCTCATTGTCTCTCTTCTGTGTCTCTTTTTTTTGGGTCATCTTGCTGTGCCAGCTCTACACGTGGGCCAGCACTCCTGCGCAGGCCAGCACTCCGCATGGGCCAGCTCTCCACTTGGGCCAGCTCGCCGCACAGACAAGCTTGCTTTTTCACCAGGGGGCCCCGGGAATCAAACCCTGGACCTCCCATATGGTAGATGGGAGCCCAGTTGCTTGAGCCACATCCGCTTCCCTCATCCATCTATTTTTCTAGTATATTTCCTTAGTGACTGGTGGACTCTTGAAAAGTGGGAGTGTCTTGTAACACTTTTTATTGTGCACTTAGAGGTGCTTATTGCATATAATGTTATCATTATTTAAATTATGAACCATGAATATAATACTTTTCTTATATCTCTTTCCATAACTGGGTATATAATTTGCAATTTTGAGAAAAATATTAATCTTTTAAATTATAACCATTCTTTTAAGGTGAAGTTCATGTTAGTTTATGTTTTAGATCAGTTTATGAGCTCACTTAAAGTGTGAATTGTACACATTACACAATCTTTGTATTTTATTACTATGTTAAGACCTTGCAAATTCAGACCTTAATAAGTTGGAGTTAATGATAGTTTAGAGTGGTATGGCCTAAAGTTTATCATTTTATGATTCATATTTTATCTAAATAAATTTATTGTGTAAACTAAATCATAGAGAGAATTTTCCCACTGCTTGAAAGAATAAACCATTTTAAAATACTGTAGTGTATGGGAAGTGGGTGTGGCTCAGTGGATAGAGCCCCCGTTTACCATATGGGAGGCCCTGGTTCGCGTCCCGAGGCCTCCTTGTGAGGGCATGCCGGCCTGAGCGGTGCGGTGGGCTGATGCCGCAACCTCACGGCAGGAAGCGGGTGTGGCGCAATGGATAGAGCACCCGTTTACCATATGGGAGGCCCCGGGTTCGCTTCCCGGTGCCTCCTTGTGAGGGCGGGCCGGCTCGCGCAGCGCCGTGGGCTGATGCGGCAAGACCTCACAGCAAGGGGGAGATAAGCAGACACAGAGAAGACACGCAGCGAATGGACACAGCAGCACAAGCAGCAAGGGGGGGATAAATAAATAAAATAAATAAATCTTTATAAAAAAAAATAATAAAATAAAATACTGTATTGTAACTTTGTCAGCTTTTATTTACCTCCATTCAATTCTGCTTTTCGTAAATTATCATTTAATTATGAAAGCAGGCCCTTTAAAGGCCTTTCATAGGCCAACTTATCTTTAGCACGACTTGAGTAACTGTAGTTACCAGAAAATGAAACAATTATTGCATTTCTTTTTAAATATTATAGAATTATGACTTTTAATAAACCAAGTGCTTTTCTCTTCCCTACCAAGCCTCGTATTTAGACTAAATATAAGGTGCTTGAGTCTTTCCATAATATGTTTCACTGCAAATGCGTTCACTTTTACCCTTACACAAAGTGAAGACAGAGGCTAAAATTACAGAGAATACACTTTAAATAAGTTAGATAAGGTGTGTTTGGTTAGCTAAAGGCTGGCCATGCAAAACACCAGAAATGGGTTAGCTTTTATAATGGGAATTCATCAGGGTAAAAGCTTCAGTTCCCTGTGAAAATGTCAGAATCAAGGCCTCATCAGACATGCTGTCTCACCGAGGGTCGGCTCTGGCCATCCTGGACTCCTGCCCTGGGCCAGGGCCAAATAGGCAAAAGAGCAGCAGGCTCCGCCGTTTCCTCCAGACCCACTTTCTCCCCGAGCTCAGCCGTGGGCGCCCGTGGCTTGACTCTCCCCTGGCCTTGTCTCTTCTGCTCCCATTCCAGGCTCAGGCCTTTCAGCCCCTTGTTCATAACAAGGGGTCCGTGAGCTTGAATTAAAAAAAAAAAAAAAACAACATTATTCTCATGGGTATGTGTTGGTGCGGCTGTGAAATAATTATTAAATAATACACAATATAGTGTGGACTTAGTAAGGGGTCCGTGGTTTTCACCTGACTGCAAAGGGATCCGTGGAACTTTAGGTTCAGAACCCCTGCTTTGGGGTTCCTCTTTCTGTGGCTCCAGGCAACCCTGGAGTCCCCCCTCTCAGGGCAGGGTAAAAATGGCAGTTCTCGTGTCTCTGCTCTCAGTCCTTCGTTTATATAAGACTCCAGCAAGGGGGCTGAGACCCACCTGGGTCATGCCTCACTGAAGCAATCCAGTCCAAGGTCCCCCAGCTAAATCCACTCCAGTCAAAGGGTCCCACACCCACAGGACTGGATTATTTCCAAGAACTTCATATTTTCTGGGATTCACAAAAAAAAAGCTTCAAACTGTCACAGGGTGTTTTATTATGAGTGCTCAAAGCTTATTTCTCTATTCCTTCTATAAAGCAAGAGATACAATTCATATTTTAAAAAGAAGAATCCCTTTACTTGCCATTTAAAAAGTCAGCCACGATCTTGATGGATCAGTGAAGAAACAAGTATTTTCGATTACTTTGCTTTCACTCTCTTTGATGTTTGAAAGCCTACATTTCAATACCCGGGTTTTATTCAGTAGCATTTAAATAGAAATGAAATATCGTCTAGGTTGGGTTTGGGTGATTGTATTTTGGTTGTAACCAATAGATGGTGGTGTTTAAGAATTGTTTTTGTGCCGGAGATTATTTGCAAAAACAGAGGCTTTCCCTGGGAACCCGAGGAAGTTCCTGCAGCCTTGACATAGATTACCACGATTCCTTCTCTGTGGTGCCTTTTGAGCCTCACTCCTCACTTCTCCATGCCTTTTCCGTAGGCTCTGAGAAGATGAATTCATGTAACGGAACACAAAAATCCACATGTTGTGTCTGTGTGTTCTGGCTTCTTAAAAATTTTTTTTTGTTTTATTTTGAAAGAATATCAAGTTTACAGGACAGTTGCAAAACTAGTATACACCCCACACAGAATTCCATATATCCCATCCCTCTGATACCCAGATTCATGAATTTTAATTGCTACCTTTGCCATATCATTCTATCATTCATCCATCTCTCTCTCTCTCTCTCTCTCTCTCTCTCTCGAACATTTGAGAGCAGGTTGCACACATCATACTCCTTGAACACACACTACTTCCTTGTATATTTCCTAAGAACAGGATATTCATTTATGTAATCACCTTAAGTGTAGTTATCAACTTCAAGAAATTTAACATTGATATAAAGCTGCATTCCTTTTGAACCCTTTCTCTTCCTTTCTTAGTTCCTATCCAGTATTGTGTATTGCATTTAATTGTCATTATCTCTTTCATTTCTCTTTCTTTCCTTTTTTTTTTTTTTAAGTTGTAGAAACATATACAACATAAATCTTCCCATCCCAATTTCTCCCAAGCATACCATTCGGGGGATCAGTCACATCAACAAGGTTGCAGTACCCTCACCGCCATCCATTGCTGGAACTTCCCTTCACCCCAAACAGAAACCCTGCACTCGTTTTGCATTAACTCCCATTGCCCCTGCCCCCTGGCCCTGGTAACCTGTACTCTTATTTTCTGTCCCTATGAGTTTGCATAATCTCTGATATTTTCTTTGTAGTTACCGTGGGGGTCAAATATAATAACTTAAATCTAAAACAATCTCATTTGCACTGACACCAACTTAACAACTTCAATAGCATACATAAACTATGTTCCTATACCCCTCTGTCTCCACACCTTTATGTAGTTCTTGTCACAGATTACATATTTATACCTTATGAGTCTAAAACCATTGCTTTATCATGACAATTTATGCATTTGCCTTTTAGATCCTGTAGGAAGTAAAAACTGCATTTACAAATAAAAAATAAAAATGTCTAGTGTCCTTTCCTTTCAACCTGGGATATCCCCCTTTCTTGTTAGTTCAGGGACCTGGAGTCTCGCTCATCTGTACGTGCCGTTGCCCCAGTGGACAGGGGCAAGAAGTTGTAGAGTTATAAAATCTTTGAGTTAAAAAAATACCAGAGGGTTTCCTAATTCCTTCCTTTCCCTGATGCATGAATCTTTCTGGAATAGTTGCAGGAGTTCTTCCAGCTTTTCTGGAATGCCTCAGAGGGTTTAAGGAATGAATTCAGCCTCTCCAGAGGTGCAGCCCTCTTCGATTTTCGCAGCTTGGAGTGATAGAAAAGTCTTTCTAATACAAACCCACCTAGTGCCCCTCTCACTTCCATCAGCCTCGTGGTTCTCTTTAAAGCTGTGTGACTTCCCTCTCCCATGTGACAGTAGTAGGGAAAGGCTGCGTGGGAGCCTGCCTCCCGGCTGGCTTAAGAATCAGGGCAAGGCCGTCTTGACTGGTTTTGTTGCATCTGACTTGTGGAGTGTGAAGCCAAAGTCGTTTTTGGAAGGAGTGGGAAGCCAAGGGTCAGAGTGTTGGGGCAGCCTCTCTTCCAGTAGGAGTAATCCACCAGCTGACACGGGCGACCTTACAAATGCACTGAGTATCTTAACTCACCGCCTGAAATACTTTGGAGACACATCGTTAATACTCTACTCTGGGAGCCAAATATGATGCTGGGGTCAATGAACATGCTTTATTTGGAAGAATGCAAAAGAATTAAGGAATGGTTCCTGCTGTCAAGTATTTCTGAGAGGGATGATGGGAAAGATCTAGCAGCACAAGTAGTTGCTGTGTCCCACCATTTATTTAATGCAAAATCTTGTAGCCTTAGAATTAGAAGCTCAGGGGGGAAGACCAATGAGGATCGTGTTTGTCTTTTTCCAAAATCATCTTGTTATGTTGCCTATGGGTGAAAAGTGCTTATCTTCTATATAGAGTTATATCTCTCCAGAACGAGGTCAGAAATCTCCATGCCAATCTAGGCTCTGCTGAGAACGAGCAGGTTACCCTTAAATTAGAAGCAGATGCGTGCGTGCGCTCTTGGGGTCTCCTGTTTAAAGGGTAGAGGGAGATCCAGTGGGGACGTATTTTCTTTTCCTTTCTGTTTTTAACTAGTGTTCTCTAATTCAAATTATAACTGAGGAATGCATATATATTTATGTGACCTAAAATGTTTCTGGTTATTCCTTGTAACTTGAAAATTTACTTTTTCCCTCTGTCCACAGATCTACCAGCAGACACGATGACCATCAAGGCCTTTCAGTTGGTGGCGGCCGTGGAGCGGGAGCTGCTGATGGGCGACAAAGAGCGTATCAACATAGAATGTGTCGAGTGCTGCGGGAAGAACCTGTACGTCGGCACCAACGACGGCTTTATTTACCACTTCCTCTTGGAGGAGAAGACTTTGCCCGCCGGGACAGCCGCGTTCACTGCCACGAAACAGCTGCACAGACACCTGGGCTTCAAGAAGCCGGTGAATGAGCTGAGGGCCGCGTCGGCCCTCAACAGGCTCCTGGTGCTGTGCGACAACTTCATCACCCTGGTGGACATGAGGGGCCTGGAGCCCGTCCCCACAGGGGCCCGCATCAAAGGGGCGGTGACGTTTGCCCTGAACGAGAACCCCGTGAGCGGGGACCCCTTCTGCGTGGAAGTGTGCATCATCTCTGTGAAGCGTAGAACCATCCAGATGTTCCTGGTGTACGAGGACCGGGTTCAGATCGTCAAGGAAGTGTCGACGCCAGAGCAGCCCTTCGCCGTGGCTGTGGACGGCCACTTCTTGTGCCTGGCGCTGACCACGCAGTACATCATCCTGAACTATAACACGGGGCTCTCCCAGGACCTGTTTCCCTACTGCAGCGAGGAGAAGCGCCCCATCGTGAAGCGGATAGGGCGGCAGGAGTTCCTGCTGGCAGGCCCCGGAGGCCTGGGTGAGCCCGTGCTTCGTGTGCTGACCCACCCCCCGTTCCTTAGAGCTGGCATCCGACAGGGATGTGTTAGTTGTGAAAAATAAATGCTTTAGAAAGTCTTTGCCAACAATGAGGCTATGTGGCAAGATGGTAACAGAACTGCATACACAGGCAGTGTTGGCTAAAACTTTTTTTTAGCGCGTTTTGTGGGTGTGGGGTTAGTGGAACAAAAAGAAGCTAGTCCTGAGACTAGTATTGTTTTATGCTAAACTGAAGCTTGAAGATGGCCTGGGGGAAATTCCTTTAAATAAATAATTACAAAAATAAAAATCCGTAGGACTTCCCTAAAGGATTTTGCCATGTGGGTGGACTTGTCAGTTGATAGTTTTCACTCTTCATTCGGAAAAGGATTTGAGGTGGCTCTCTTACAAATACTTTCAAATATGAAGACTTCAGTGTTCTGCCCATGATTTTCTCTCTTATTTTCTCCAGCTTAATCCCACCAAAAAGCTCTTAGTGGCTAGTTCCTAGAAAGGGACTTTGGCTGTTCTTGCGTGGCTTTAGCCAGTTCTGGGCACTGCCTTATCACAACTGAGAACTGGGGCTCAGCGCTCATGACGTCTTCTAGTCATGGGTGCCTCATATCAGAATTAGTGTGTATGTACGTGTGGCAGGTGCTGGTGATAGCGAATAGTGAGTGCCTCTAAACACTGGTGTTCTTTCGCCTTGGAGAGCTTTTTGTGTGTAGGGGCATTTTTCCGTATATTTTCTTTCTTTCCTTTTTTTAAATTTAATTTTGTGGCAATACACTTTTTTTTTTTTTTTTAAGAAGCTTTAGATCACATAAATGTTACATAAAAAATATAGGGGACTCCCATATACCCCACCCTCTGCCCCTCCCACACTTTCCCACATTAACAACATCCTTCATTGCTGTGGTTCGTTTGTTGCAATTGATGAACACGTGTTGAAGCATTGCCACTAACCATGGACTATAGTTTATATTATAGTTTACACTTTGCCCTGCACAGTTTTATAGGTTTTGACAAAATGTATAATGGCCTGTATCCGTCATTGCAATGTCATGCAGGACAATTCCAATGTCCCCAAAATGCCCCATGATACACCTATTCTTCCCTCTCTCATCCCTCAGAGCCTCTGGTAGCCACTGCCTTTATATCAGTGATAAGAGTTCTTCCATTGCTAGAAAAATAATAAGTCTACTTTCGTCCATAGTTGCATTTCCCCCTTATGTTTGTTCATTCCTCACTCTTGAGGATTTTGGGGTGGTAATGTCCACTCTGTTTCTGATTGAGAGTAACCACATATATATATATTTTTTTTAAGAGTTTATTTATTTATTTATTTATTTATTTATTTATTTATCCCCGCCTGCTGCTTGTGCTCGCTGTGTCCATTTGCTGTGTGTTTTTCTGTGTCTGCTTGTCTCCCTTTGTTGTGTCATCTTGCTGCGTCAGCTCACTGCGCCACGCCGGCTGGCTTGCCTTCACCAGGAGGCCCCGGGAACCGAACCCGGGGCCTCCCATATGATAAACGGGAGCCCTATTGATTGAGCCACATCTGCTTCCCAACACATATTTTCTTGTAATAACAAAATTTCAGATCATGAACTAATGCACAATTTTTTATTTTTACTGTTTGTAAAAAAAGAAATTTTTCTTTACCCCAACCACCTTTTCCTTCAGGAAAAAAAAATTCCAATTTTCATTATGGAAAAATATATAAATATATATAATAAAGAGAATAATAATAGAATGAACCCAATGTACCCATCACCCAGCTTCAAGTATCATCAATACTTAGCTAGAAGCTTTAAGTTACACTTTTTTTTTTTGAGGAGGTACTGGGGATTGAACCTGGGTCCTCGTATGTGGAAAGCAGGCGCTCAACCACTGACCTACACCCGCTCCCCATACAGACAGCTTTAAAAAAAAGAAAACCACAATAGCATGGTATTCCTAAAAAACATTTTAACAGTAATCCTTTATGTCTCCTGTTATCATACAAATATAGACATAGAAAATACATACATACATTTATGTTTAGGTATGTGCTTATTTTTTACTTTGTTTGAATCAGATTCTAAGTAAGTCCTGTATATTGCTGCTGATAGATCT
Source organism: Cabassous unicinctus (assembly GCA_029593785.1). Taxonomy (NCBI): domain Eukaryota; kingdom Metazoa; phylum Chordata; class Mammalia; order Cingulata; family Chlamyphoridae; genus Cabassous; species Cabassous unicinctus. Next base: position 1,593 of record JAQZBX010083805.1, on the reverse strand, counting down.
GTTAAGTTTCTTTTATCTTTAGTTTCCTCCTGTTTTTTTTTTTCTTTAAATTTTTGTTGAAGAAATTGAATCATTTCATGTATAGTTTCTCACAATCTGGATTTTGATGATTTCCTCTCCATAGTATTGTGGAATATATCACCCTGACTTTTGTGTTTCCTGCACATTGATAAAGAGGTTTTATTGAATTCAGGTTTTTTTGTCTATATTTTTTGGGAAGGGGCAAGACTACTTCTTAGGTGGTGGGTTACTTCTATCAGGAGTTACAGAATGTCTTTTTATGCTATTAATAGCTATTGATGATTATTGCCTCGACCCATGAAATCATGGGGCTGTTTCTGCCCACTTCTCCTTGATGTACTAACTGGAACACTTTTCCCTAGTGACTGGTTAGCCCCTGGTACCTTGTAAAGAAAGGCAGGATGAGGCCGTTTTCAAGAAGGTGATTCCTTCTCTCTTCCAAAAGTACTTTTAAAAAGTATCACTGTGAACCCATGGATTTAAACGTGTTTGATGTGTTTCGCTCCATCTTTGCCTGGTCTCTTGGACACGAGCCCACCACTTTGGTAGCTTCCTGCCCTCTGGTATGTCAAGGCTCTCCACATTCACCTCCTTCATTTCCTGCGCCCGGTCTGGTTTCAGCCGTTTCTCCAAGGAGCCCTAATGTTTACAGACCACGCTCTGGGAATTAGAGGTGCTCATGGCCCACATTTCTAGGCCGTCTCTATAGGCAGAGCTAGGAAACATGTATTTTTTAAAGATTAACTCTATCATGAGATAATATGGACAGAACCAATTCCGCTCGGGGCTGCGGGGCGTTAACCCCATCCAGCTGTATACCTCTGTCTCTTTTCAGCCACAACAGAAATCTTAGTCCTCTGCCACCCCAGCATAAGTATTCCTTTGATTTATCCCACGGGACACAGAGCAGAATAACAATAACATTACTGTCTCACGATGTAATTATTGAAAATAGCTTGATTGTTTGCAGTTCTTTTTGTCCTTACAGTGTAACCCCTGGGGAATGTCCGGTCAAATTATTATGTTTTAAAGTCACTTGGAATAGTCCCCCTCGATGTGGTTATGCCACCAACTGGATATACAGTTAGATTGATTTCTTTCCTTTTTTTTTGGATTTTTTAATTTAAAAAATTTCTCTAATTTTTTTTATTATAAAAATGTTTACTGGATTTCAAAGTCAGGTCGACTAACCAAGGTATATTCAAGCTTTTTAGCTTATATACTATATATTTCATCTAGTCTCTTTCTCCTATAGGTAATCTTTATTTTTATGGCTTATCCTTTCATTTTTATATTAAAACTATGAGCATTTATGTAAATATTTGTATTTCCCTCTTTCTTTGATAAATAGCATACTTTCCTCCATCTTGCAATTTTTTACTTAACAATACAGTATGGAGATCACTGCATAGTATAATTCAGAGATATTCTTCTTTTGTGTATATAAATACATGGTACTTTATTGTGTGATTGTATAGTAGTTTAATTAGACTCTGATGATGGACATTTGGGTTTTTTCCAGTTTTATGCATTTAAAAATAGGAAATCTTTTTTTTTTTTTTTTTTTTTTTT
>JAQZBX010083804.1:0-13337 GCA_029593785.1 Cabassous unicinctus | reverse complement strand
CACAGTACATGCCAATATTTGTAAAATGATATATAAATACATATGCATATATGTGCATTTTCTTACATAAATGTTATTTTATATATATATATATTTTAAAGGTGCTTAGATTACCTAATTATTACTCAGAAATTACAGGGATTCCCATGTTCCCCACCTCCCACACCTCCCACAACATCCCACACCAACATCCTTCATCCATCCCAGGGAATGGAGAGGGCCTGCAGCTGCAGGCAGGATAATCCCATCCACCATATCCATGGAATATAAACCTTCTCTCACTTGGAGGTGGAGTGGACATCACCATCCCCAAACCCCCAGGATTGGGGGAAGAGCTATGGACTAGAATGGACTTGGTGGTGAATACCCTGCCTTGTGAGAGAGGACTCAGGATCACCTGCAGCCTGAAGGCTGAAAGAGAGAGTGAGGGTCACAAAGGCCGAGAAATGAGCCATTTGCTTGACACCTGCAGCTGAGCTCAGGGAGAAAGTGAGTCCAGAGGAGAAGGGCAGAGTCCAGGACAGCCAGCAGCCGACCTTTGGTGAGACAGCTTCTCTTGATGATGCCTTGATTTGGACATTTTCATAGCCTTGGAACTGTAAGATTTTACCCTAAAAAATTCCCATTATAAAAGCCAACCCATTTCTGGTATTTTGCATTGGCAGACCTTAGCAAACGAAGACAGTGGTATTTTGGTTATGCTTTCTAAAAAAGGATACATGCTGAAGTATTTTCAAATGAAATTATATGTTTGTGAGGATTTGCCAAAAGGGGGGAAAAAGGGAGAAAGAAAAAGAGTGTGGGGTGTGGGTAGATGAGAAAGAACAGCAGAATGGTCCCAAATGTTGAAGCCGGATGCTGAACATACGGGGATTCAGCATGCTGTTCTCTCTATTCTATGAAAATATAAAAATTTCCATAATAAATAGTTTAAAAGAAAATAAGAAACAAGAAGGATGGGTGCATAGATGTTTGGAATGGATGGCAGAAGGATTAAGTTTTTGAGATTAATTTTATAACATTAGCTTCATACTATATATGTTATTTTTAATTAAAAAAAACATTAAATTTCACTTTAACTTGCTTTAATGGATTAAAAAAAAGAACACTAAAATGAAATTGAAAGAATTATTGTCTTTTGAGGAAATGTTTTTTATTACCTCTCCCAAGCCACAAACATAAGCAAAACAAAGAAGGTAAAGGGGTTAAGAACTGGAAGCAGAGGGACAAAAGCTGCCATGGAGAGCTGCCAACAGGGCAAGATAAGGACATTAATGGAGAAATCTTCCACCAGGTCAGGGAATACAAACCATGCATGAGAAGGGTGTTGGCAGCTGTTTTGGGTTTGTAGGCTGGACCTGTTTTATTTTTGTTATCAGTCAAGCAGGGACTTTAGAATGGATGGATGCAGGGTATATAAGGCCAGTAAATGATGGCATTCAAGAGAAAGGAGACAGCGATGCAAGATAAAAACAGGACTTGAGGACAGCTAATCTCATTCAAGCTCAGGGTACTGATGAGAAAGGTCCAAAGTCAAGAAACCCATGGAATCATTGTTATAGCAGGAGATTCAAATGCTACCAGCTCCACTGCAGAGTGGCAAGGCCCGCCCAACATGCCTAGTCTAGTGAAATCTAAAACAAAAGAGAACTGAAGAACCAAGAAGAATGATCTAAAAAATGGAGTCAGGTCGTGAAGAAGCAGTCCTGCTGGGGCCAGGAGGGCTCGCAAGCATTGTGTGGAGCCATGGAGGAGGGGAACCAACGGGGGAGGGAGTCGGGCTCTGGGCCACCAACCTGGGCAAGGCACTGCCCCCTCCTACAATCCCACCACCTGTTAAATGTGTTTTACAAAAAGGTCCTCCAGGGTCCCTTCCCTGACTCTGAAATTCTACTATTTCACCCCAAACTTATTTCTGGCTTTAGGGATGATTAAACAAAAGGGGGGGGGGTGGCGAGGGAAAGGGATAAGGGAACCACTGAAATCTTGACACAAAACCACATTTTAAACTTGACAGGATGACCTGCTGTCAAATACCTTGGCTGCTAAGGAACAGGAAGGAGCCATCTCCAGGATCCCCCCAGTACCCCACTGTATACCAGTGAACAGGGAGGAAATGGCCTCTGGCCAGGCAGAGTGTACACAGGAGACATGAACACAGGCAGGGCAAAGCAAACCCCAGCAGCTGCTGCTCTGACAAATCCACTGGCCCAGGCAGCAGGCAGCATGCTGCCCACGCACACTCCCCAGGACTGGCTGCTCCATAAATTCCCTGGGCACCTGTGCCCTAGACTTACAGGGAACAGTGCGTTAGCAAGCTCCGAAGTGATGTTTAAAAATTAACATAACATGACACTGAGTGCTTTCTGCGTGCACTGCATCATGTGCAACTCATTCTCCAATGTCTCAATACCTTCCCAACAAAATAATCTTGAGGTAGACACAATAATAATTCCCATTTTATGGTTAAGGAAAACGGAGGCTCAACAAGGTCAAGTCACTTGCCCAACTAGTGAGCAGCAGGGTCGGCTTCTCCAGTCAGAGCGCATCTGGTTCCTGTTGAAGAGAGACTCTTAGTCACAAGAAAATCATTGCCGGCATGGGGTCCTCAGTCTTCTCAGACAATGCAGTGAGGTCTTTCCTAACAGTAGTGGAGATTTCCATACCAGGGTTAAAGGGCCTCTTGCTTCTGGACACAGTCACCCTGCCTCTCCTTCTGTGGGTCTATCATTCTGCGGCTCTTCGGGGGTCAGGCAGGTTGTTTGGAAGCTGCCCGGTAAGAAGAACCGTCTCAGCATTCCACAGCCAGGGCAAGCCCTGCCACTCCCCATCCAAGCCCCAGCTTCCCCTTTGGTAGAGAATGAACTCCTCAGCTTCTCCCCCAAAACCAGACCCAGACCTAGGGTAGGGGGAGGGGTTCCAGTGTCCTGACTCCTCTTCAAATATTAGCAGACATCCTACAAAGAAACTAGCCAACTCCCTTCCAGGCCCAGTCCACATAATTACGGATATATTGAAATCAGCCTCAAGCAGATCGTTTTGAAAGATGATTCAGGTTCTTGTTTGTTCTCTTTACAAAGTTAACTGTGTGTGAGCCCTGCCCTCACTTGTCACAAATACAGATACTTAGCTCTCAGACAGTGGAAAGGACAATTTCATTGTCAGGTAGAATACCTGGCTTCTAGCTCCGAATCTGCCACGTGCCTTGTCATATTGCCAAAACTTTACCTCACTTTTCCTCATTTTTACATGGGGACAAGCAGCCTGTCCCTAATTACCTCACCCAAGTGTTATATAAAATGAGATGGAGGACACCCGCCCCCCAAAAAAAACCAACCTCAAAAAACCCTGAATATCTAAGCATCATTATTATTACCATCACCTGCTATGGGGCTCACATTTCATCCCAAGACCCAGGAGAACAAACAGTCATCACTCAAGACCTGGCACAGTATGCGCCCTACCCTTCCGTGGATTTTGCTAATGCCTTCAGTAAAGGCATCTCTGATAAGGCCAAGTAGGAAAAGAAGCCATTTTTCTCCAGTACCCAGAGGGACCTCCATCTTACCTGCTCTCCCAAATTACTCAGCAACATGGCTTCCTCCCCAGAAAGGCTCTGGATCAATGCTTCTGGAAAAAGCCTAAATCCTAAAGATGGTTTTAAAACACCAAGAGGAAAATGCTCCTGTTCTTTTCCTACTCCCTTAAAGCAACCCCACATTCCAGTTCATCCTTAAGAGCTCTGCACAGGAGGAAGGTCTCACTTCACGCCATCCAGAAAATGTATGCACATTCTATATATTTGACCTTAGCGGCCTCTTAAGTGCATATGAAAAAGCACTGGTCATCTAAAGAATTAACCAGTCTGAGTTTGCCAGGCAGCTCCACCAGAAATCACCACAAACCAGGCTTATGATCAATGGTGTATGGACAAGGCTGGGCAAGAAATGCTTGGAGGGGGTAAAGCAGACAAACCACCCTGAAGAGGGAAGGAGAGGGTGAAGGGCAACAGCAGAGAAGGGGCCATTAGGGCGTCAGCCACAGGAGGAGCTGGGTAATCTCCGCCCTGCCCCCTACCTTTTGGGTATCCCATAGTAGGCTGTGCCTGGGCTGACATACACAAAAGTCATCTGGGCCACTCGGTAGAGGCCAGCAAAGAAGGGGTTCAGGAGATAAGTCATCATGTTCAAGGAGAAGATTTGCCCAACATGTGTGTGCCCAGAAAGGATGAGATTACTATCTGGCTGAGCCTGGAGGGCTCTCTTGGCAGCCAGGACTGGTGAGCCAGCAAGTGGTGGTGTGGTCTGGGCTGCAGCCCTCCAGGGCCTCAAGAAGATCCATGGTGTGACCAGAATAGCACAGAATATCTGCTTCGATATTGTCCACACCAGCCAAGCAGATCCAGCTTCCATCTTCACCACCACTTTGGGCCCCCGTGTCAGAAATCTTCACATTCTCGTTGTGAAGGGGCTGGATGCTCAGGGATTCCAGGAGTGCAAACCAATTGCTGACGTCTGCTGTGCAGTACTTGTGGTTGCCCGTGAGGAGGTACGTGCTGAGGCTTGAGCGAAACTGGCCCAGGGGAGCGACTGATGTCCACAGGATGGAGGCTTCTGAATAGGAAATGTCACACACAATCACCGTGAGGTCTGGTTCTAGCATGTTCACCATCCTCACGAACATCTCTACTTGGTTCTGCCCACCGTGGAGCGCAAGTGAACACCTGAGAGGAACACAATCTTCAAGTTGTTAATAGAGGGAGACAGCTGATGGTTGGGCACCTCCAGAGTTTTTACAGCCTAGGGGCTGGGCAGCGTTCAGAAGCCGGACCACGCTGAGCATGGCTGTCACCGCCACTGCTAGGACGGGCCTGAGTGCCAGCTCTCTTGTTTTGTCAAGGCTGTCTATGGCCCTGCCACTGCACCAGGCCAAGAGCTGGCAGGCCGGCTCCATGCTGCTGAGGATGCATAGGAGGAAAACAGTGATGATGCAGGCCCCCAGGTAGGAGTAAGAAGTCAAGGAAAAGAGGCAGGGCTCCTCGGTCACTAAAAAGAGCATGGTGAAGAAACTGGAGTGGGCCCGGGCCAGAAATGCCACAACAACCATCTTCCAAAGCCAAAAGCAGGCTGACTCTGTGGCGGGCGAATGACAGAGGTAGCTCACTGCACTACGCCATATGTACTGGGAGGCAGTGAGCATGAGCAGGCTGGCAAAGAGGGAGAGCTGCAGGTGGAAAGGCCAGTGTCAGGCTCTGAGCTCAAGGCTCCCTGCCAGATGGGAGCAGGAGATGACCCTGGACACGAAGACAGTGCCAGCAGCCAGGCAGCTCTTGCCCAGGGAAAGCCATCTGAAAGTCGCTATTTTTCTCTGCTCCTAGGAGGGTCCCTTACCAGTCCTGTGCCAGCAGGCTTGGAAGGTGAGTTCCTTAGAAAGGACAGAGGCCAAGGAGAGGTTCCCAGGTCAATTCCACACTCATTCCCTCATTTCTCTGATGGTGAAGTGGGTCCCAGGGAAAAGAGCGTGTGGATGGAATACCTCTCTATTGCTTTTTAATTCTCTGTTTCCTTTATGTCTGCTCTAATCTTTGTTATTTCCTTCCTTCTGATCACTTTGGGTTTAGTTTGCTCTTCTTTTACTAGCTCCTTCAATTCTGAAGTTAGGTCTCTGATTTTACATCTTCCTTCTTTTTTAAATGTAAGCCCTTAGAGCTATAAATTTCCCTCTCAGCACTGCCTTTGCTGCATAGTTTTGATATGTTGTGCTTTCATTTTCATTCACCCAAAGATACTTGTCAATTTTCTTTATGATTTCCTCTTTAACCTATTGGTTGTTTAACAGCACTTTATTTAATTTCCACATTTTTTGGTGAATTTTCCATTTCTCACTCTGTTACTGTTTTCTAGTTTTCTGGCCAGAGAAGATAGATTGTATAATTTCAATATTTTTGAATTTATTGAAACATATTTTGTGACCTAAGATATGGTCTATCCTGGAGAGCGATCCATGTGCACTTGAGAACAGTATGTATTCTGTTGGCTTTGGATAAAGTGTTCTATATATGTCTGCTAGGCATAGTTGGTTCAAGTGTTCCATGTCCTTATCAATCTTATCTCTAGATGATCTATCCATTATTGAAAATTGTTATTAAAGTCTCTTACTATTAATGTAGAGCTATCCATTTTTTCCCTTTGAATCTATCAATATTTGCTTCATATATTTCAGATCTCTACTGTTAGGTGTATATCTATATTTTAATCATTATGTCTTCTTGTTTAATTGACCCATTTATCAGTATATAATGATGGTCTCTGTCCCTTGTAACATTTTTTGACTTAAAGTTTATTTTATCTCTGATATTAGAATAGTTACCCCAGCTCTCTTTTTGTTACTACTTGTATGGTATATTTTTTTCCATCCTTTCACTTTCAACCTATTTATGTGTTTAACTTTAAGGTGCATCTCTTGTAAATAGTACCTAACTATTTTGATGGAAGCATAGTTTCATCACATGCATGTACCATGATTTTCATGAAGAAAGTATATTGGAAATTCTCATGTCAAGTTGGGACCAGAATAATTATGGCAAAAGGTTTTTTGGAGACTTTCTCAGATTTTGATGTTTATCATGATTTATCATTTATCATGATTGATGTTACAGGATACCAATTGGGGAGGAGTTTGTTGGTCTTCAAAATGCTGAGATTTCATTAGGCAATAAAATAATATTTTCTTATTTGTTAGTAGGGATTTGTACTTCTGTGATGATTGTACTTAAAGATGAAAGATTTCTTATCACTGTGGGTTTCTTGGGAGGGAACAGGCAATCATTCTCTGTGCATCCTGATCCACAAAGATTAATACACTCCACACAACTGTTGACTAAACCCAGACATTGTTTAGCTTCAAGAATTTGTATTTTCTTAAGTGTGGTATTTACATTTCAGAACAGGGTACTGTCCCACTCCATGGATTGTAAACTGACACATAACTCTATTCAATGATTAAAGAGGGTTTATACTGCCAAAAGTTGTGTGTCACTTTAGGCTGATTTTAAGTCTCCTTGACCTGTCCTTGGAATAATGATAGCTCCCCTTCAGATGATCCTCGTGGGTTAGTGACACGAGAGTTGGAAGGAAATGACATAAGCTCTGATGCTGCTAATTGCCAAGGATGCCATATTCTATGATTAGATGACATTTGCTCCCACAGAGCCACTATGCATGCACGTGTCATTTGGCAATCCTTCAAGTTTCTCTGGAATTATTATTTTTCATCATCCCAAAGGAGTATGGAACTTCAAAGTTGATGCTTCTATAGGTGTTCTTATATAACCAGATTTTCAATCAATTAATCGGCAGGGATATTAGTGCTTGATATTGTTTGAAAAGAATTGTATTCCTCAGATTGAGTTATTCATAGTTTCCTTGTTCATGGAAGAATGAAAGAGTCAGAGTTACCTTCTTCATTGGAATTGGCACCTGGAAAGTACCTAGGTGGATGAGCCTGGAACAAAGGGGTAAGGTATAAATAGGTCATGGGGGGAGGAGAGGAGGCAAGATTGGGGAGATTTTTTTCTTCAAGAAATATCATATTCTTTATTTCTCTGAATTAGATAAATCTGGAATTGCCCTATCTGTCAGTCATGAACTTAGGAATCCCTAGTCTGTAGTCTTTATTGATCTTAGTCACCTCTGAGGTGCTCATTGCCCAAAGCAGGCCTGGGGCTGTGTCCGGAGACATGCGTAGAAACTCAGTATCCATGTGCCACTCAACCGTGTCAGCAGTCCTCTCACTTCTGAGGCACTGCAGCAGGGTGCAGTGTGAGCTGTGAGCAGGCGCCAACTACTCATGGAACCTACTCCCAAAGAGCCTCTCCAGTGTCCAGTAAGCCAACTTTTTTTCCCCTAGGGTAGATCCATTCTGCTTCCCACCCTCTATCTCCCCCAACTTATGCCAGCTTCCTTCATTGGGCCTCTATGTCCATCCTTGTGACCTGAACTGCCAAATTCCTGCAAGACAGCGTAAGTATGGAACACAGACTCAGAACACAAAGGCGTATTAGGATGGAGGAAGAATGATATCTCTTATTCATTCCTATAGAAGCAAGAGCAACAACAGCAAAAACCCTTAAATTAACATCTCAATAAATTGTCCTGACGCACACACATATACATACACACGCAAACACAAACATATATGATCTATAATTACCTCCATACAACAGTCCTATATTGCAAATATTTGTTCCTGTAATTAAATCTCTTTTATATATTTTAAAGGCTACACAGCATTTAAAGGCTATACAGCATTTCATTGTATGGGTGCACAATTATATTTTCAGGGTGTAAGAACACTGCTTGGGATGTAGAGATCTCAGTAAATAGTGGATGAATGGATGACTGAAGGAATAAGCAAATGATTATTCCTGGAAGTGGAATAACTGGGTCAAAAATATTTAAAATGTTAAAAACTTTCCACATCCAGTTTCAAATTGCTTGTTCCAAAATTATGAATCCACTAGCAGTGTGTTACATGGCCAGTGCCCCACACTTGCCAATACTAACAGTTATTATTAAAAACAAAAACAGCAACTAAACAACATCTTTTTTCTCATTATGCTATATTATGTTTCTTTTATACCATTAATTGTGTTCTGACTTATTACTGCAAGATTTTAATAATCATTTCTCCTTTGTTGGCTTCTGTCTGTCCTTTCATTGCTCTCTAAATGTTGGTGTGCTCCAGCACTCAGTTCTCCTATTATCTCCTATCTATCCACTCCCACTCAGTAGGATTGCCCATCATAGTGGTTTTAAACAATATCTATGTGGTAATGAATCCTAAAACTTATCTCCAGTTCTTATATTTCCCTAGATTCCAGACTTGTTCATTTAATTGCCTATATAACAGCTTCACTGGATGTCATAAGCCATCCCAAATTTAACACATCAGGTCAGAACTATTGATTATTCACTTCCCCCAAACCCTTCTTCTCCAGCATTCCACACATTTCAGTAAATGTCTTCTCTGAGAACCCAGTTGGTGAGATCAAAACTTTGGAGTCATTGATACTTCTCTTTCTTTCATAGGCCACATCCAATCCATCAGCAAATCTCGTGATCTTTACCTTAAAGATTTCTAGAACTCAATGACTCCTGTCATCTCCAATGCCATCTCCTTAACCAAATCACAATACTCTCTCACCTATACTACCACAACACCTCCTAACTGCTCTCCTTCCTTCCACTTTTGCCCTCATGTATAGTATTCTATGATTTAGAGCCAGAATAATTCTTTAAAAAAAATAAATAAGATTTTGTACCCTTTTCCAAAAGAACCCCCAAAACATTCTTGATGGTTTTCCATTATTCTCAGTTAATTTCAATACCTCTTCCATGGCAGAGGAAGCCCTAGGAGATTACTCCATATGAAACTTTCTGATCTCAACTCTTATCATTGTTCCGCTCCCTTATTCTGATTCATTCACCTTGGACTTCTTGCTTTACCTTATATACACTAAAGCAAATTCCTGCCTCAGGGCCTTTGCACTTGCCATTCCCCTATGCTTGACAACCTCTACCTTAGGTATATGAATGGCTGGCTCTCTCTGCTCAAGAGTTTCCTTTTCAGAGAACTCTTCCATGACTGTTTTATTTAAATGATCACTTCCAGATCCTCTTCATCTTTTTTCCCTGTTTTATTTTTCTCTATAGCACTTTCCTTATTGGCATTTTATTATATATTACTTTATGATTTTTCTGTCTCTCAATAAAATGTAAATCTTAGAAGACAGGGAATTTCTATTTACCATTTCCTGCTTGATCCAGAAAGTATAGACAGTAGCCATTAAATTGTAGATATTCAATAAGTATTTGTTGAAAGAATAAGTGAATGAATAAACTCCCAGATTTTAAATTTCTTCAAAGCTTGGAAATAATTTTCTCAGCTTGGGAGAAAGCAGAGGCAAATCTAAAAATCTTTCTTTTCCCTCAATGGAACATGGCAACTTTCTGGCATCTCCTGGTGATGTTTGCTCATAATGCAGTACATCCTGCAACCCAGATCCCACTGGACCTGCTGTTCTTTCAGATCCAGGCTTGGTAGTCAGCAACCCCACTCCTAAGCACCTGAGACTGGGGTGAGGGATATATCTGGCCCACTGCTGAGATGAGGACATACAAATTTTATACCTTGAATTAACCACCTAAGTCTTAGTTGGAAAGTATTCTGAGAGATCTTTGAAGGAAGGTGTGTGAATGGGTGTAGCTAGGCATAGCATGTAGCTAGGCATAACATTTCAGACAATAGATGGGGCATTGTTTGATATTTTTGGACCTGACACTTATAGGAGAGTTATTCACAGACATTCCGATATGCAATCTTCCTCAGCCTTTTTTTATACTAAAGGAGGAAAACAGTGAGAAAAAAATTGAGGCTTAACAGAAATTGTCAAATACAAACAGAAAAGTCAGAAAAACTTTGTTTCCTACTTTTTTTCTCCAGCCAAGCCCAGGAAAATGGAAACTTCTGTTAATCTTTTTCAAGAACTGGCTCTCCAGCTTTGGTAGGTACCTTATTTGCTTCATGCCCAAACTTCTACCCCAGGTTTCTGTTCTAGAATCTGGCTTTTTCAAGGTATCTCTGGTCAGCAACTTTGGAACAAAGATTTCATTCTCTAGAAACCAGTGAAGCAGGTTGTTCTGTCTTGTGTCTCTCTCATGCTTTCCCCCTGGCCCAGCAACAAAGAGACCAGAGAACCAGATGGAGAAATAGGATTCTTTAATTCCAGATCCCCCTTTTTGGGGAGGCCTTCAAATTCCTTTCCTTTCATAGATTTATGCTGTAAGCTTACAGTTCTGAAGAATTTCTCCAAACTTCCTGTTTTGGAAGTGCCCTGGCCCTCTACTGGGGAGACTTGACCTCATTTTCTTCAGGGGACCTGAGTATCTGGGATGTGGGAGTGTGAGTGTGGGGTTCATATTTTAACTCAATTATCCAGACCTTGCAGAGAGGACTTTGGAGCAGTATATCTCAGAGGTAGAGACAGCTCCGTGTCCCTCTGGAATTGGGAACAAAGAAACAAATCTCAGACACCTTTTTACAAAGGGATGGAAGCCACCAATGTGTTTTTGAGCATGGGGGTGCTGTGAGAAGATGGAGAAGTAGCGCCTCTTTGGCTTTGAAATCAGAGATATAGCATCCAGTCTACCATAGAGCTATTGAGGAAAGATGAGAAAGAAGAGAGGATTTCTGTTCTCAGGAAAATTCTAGGCCAGAGGGTCAACTGAAGAGCTACACACACACACAACATCATGTGCACATAGTCACATGCACACAGCCACACACACAATGTCATTCACACCACCATACACAGTCACACACAGCTACACATAAATAGAGTTGGGCTACATTGTTGGGAAGGAAGGGAAGTTCCCTTCCCCATGTGTACTGTGCCTGGCATTTTCATGTGATTATCTCTAGGTCTTATAAAATCCCACGAGACATGTATTATTCAACCAATGTTACATATGAGAAACCATAGGATCATAGAAATTAAATTTACCCAAGAAGCCACAGGTAGAAAGTGATATGACTAAATTAATCTCTATGTCTCTTTTATTCCAAAGGCCATGGTCTTCTCATTATACCCTGCTGTCTCTCACAATTTATGATTACAGTTTAATTTTTATGGCCAACTTCTGTGTCTAGAGGTAGGGACGAATATCTTTAACCTGGCAGGTCAGCTATATACAGGAGGATGAATGAGTCTGCACTGGCCAGTGAGGTTTCTGAAGAGATCAAGAGGAAGAGGCGGTCTGTGAGTACCTTTAGGCCAGTTGGCAGGGGTTCCTAACACGCCCTGTTACCCTTTAACGATGCCCTTTTAGACAGATTGTCCTTCTGTAGGAAAAGTCAACAGTAGTTGTACAATGGTACTTGTCATGAACATGTCCCCAGGACAGGAGACAGGCTGTTCTTCCTGGTTTTGTAGACTAAATAATATCCTTGTATCAGAGGTCTTCACTTGCTGGCCATTTTAGCCACTTCAATCAAGTGAAACAATTGTTTTTGCTGAATTTTCTTTTGCCAGCATGACATCACCCTGATCCAAGCTTTCTGTTCTCCCACTCCAACCTTGCCTTCTGCCTTGTAGTATTCCTCAGGATTGGATCCAGGCAGTTCCCCTAGTTGAGTCTCTGGGGCTCTGGTTCTATTGGTAAATAGTTGCTGGTAGAGACCTCTACACCAACCAGTAGCTTTGTCAATCTGGGTTGTACACATAGAGAGCTCACCCACTATCTCCCCATAAATATCTGTTTCCCTATCCTGGATACATTTTTTAAAAATTTAGAGAAAAAACTGATATCAAGCTCTGGCATGTATGACCACTTTCTTTATTCTATCCTTGCTAGGATGACCAAGTTGTCCCAGGTTACCTAGAATTTTCTCAGTTTTAGCACTGAAAATCCTGTGTCCCAAAAATCTTCTTAGTCCCAGGCAAACCAGGAATGGCTGGTCACTCCAGTCCCCTTTCTATTCCTCAGCTTCTAGCTTACTCGGATTCTAGTATAATTTCCAGGGGCCTACATTGGGTTGGGAGTGGGTGATGCCAGGGAAGTAATAAAATAGTCCATTCTGGAGCTGCTCTCTTCCTTTGGGAAACAAACTTTTAAATATCCATTCTAATCTTTGTATTTATGGACTTTTAGCTCAAGATGGCAAAACTGGCCCACTTGTTTGCTTTCTTCCTCTCCAGGAAATAAATGAATAGAACAAAAAGGGAAACAAAACAAAATGAAAAGCACATCACAGCAAAAAAGAAGGCTCACTTCCTTATGATGCCCTTCCTTCTTTTCTCTTGTTTTCCCAACCCCATAGACAAAGAATATTTATTATTTTTGGCTTTCTTCTTTATATATGTTTCTTCCTGCTTAAAATACTGCTTTGGTGCTGAAATAATACAATCTCCAGCCCCAACTTCATTCCTGAGCCCCTGACCCTCATTCCCATTGTCCGTTGTTCCCTTTCAGCTGTATGTTCTAGTAACACTTTAACTCAGTGTAAAACATAGTCTACTCAACAATCTCTTCCTGATGTTACCACCATTTCTCCATACACCAGGCATAAAAATTAGAATCATCTTCTTTTTATGGAGCAAAAGAGATAGAAAAATGGCTCAATCAGATGTCAAATCACAGTCTTCCTCTACTGCATTTCCACCCACCCCTTTCATTTCCTTTTTGACCACATTAGTTTAGACCCACACAACTTTTCACTGCAATGACTAGATTATCTGTTCCTATTTTTTCTCTTCTCCAATTCAAATAATCTTTTTT
>JAQZBX010083803.1:0-13331 GCA_029593785.1 Cabassous unicinctus | reverse complement strand
AGAAATTAAAGTAAACTTTTTAGTTTCCTAACATTTGGGGACTTTCTAGTTATATTTTATCAATGATTTTTAGCCAATTGTGTCATTATCAGAGAACATATGTCCTGTGGTTTTGCTACTCAGAAATATATAGATACTTGTTTTATGGCCAAGTTATGTTTAATTTTTGTAAATGTACCATGTGTGCTGAAAACTATTTGGCTTCTATAGTGGGTCAATGTATTATCCACATATGCCTATTAAGCTAGTTTGGTCATTATTCAAACCTTCTAAATCATTACTGAATTCTGATCTGCTTGTTATAGCAATTACTGAGAGGTGAAATGAAAATCATCTATACTGCTGGATGGATTTGTCTGTTTCTTCTTGTAGTATTGTCATATTTGCCTTTTGTGATTGTGGCCACAGTTTTACATTGTGATTTATTTTCCCTGGTGAACTGAACCTTTTATCATTTTGTGAAAACCTTCCTTATATTTACTAATGCATTTTCCCATAAATATTTTTAAGTGATTTTACCATAATCAGAGTGGCTTTCTTTTGATTAGTGTTTCAGTTATTTAGTTATTTATTTTCAAAATTCCATATCCTTATGCTTTGGATATGTTCCTTGTAAATTGCATACACTTGTGTTTTTGTTGCCTGGTGGGATTAAAATATTCTGACAGTCTTCGGCATTTAACAAGAACTTTGATCCATTTATTTCATTGTTATACTATCATATTTGAGTTTATATTCACCATTTTGTAATGTGCCTTCTATTTGCCCAGATTTTCTACGCTTTTTTCTCTCTCTTTTTTTCTTCTTTTTTTCTTTCTCTTACTCTCTAGATGATATCCTGTCCTTCTCACTATCTCACCATCAGGAGTCATAGGAAAACAGTTTATTATTAATGATATTAAGTTTGATCATTTGCTTACAATGGTCTCCACTTATCCATATCCTTTGCCATCCTTCTTTCCCCCTGACTTTTATTTTTTTAATTTAAAAAGATTTTATTTATTTATTTATCCCCTCATCCCTCGTTGTTTTCGCACTGACTGCTCGTCTTCATTTCAGGGATCCAAACCTGGGACCTCCTATGTGGTAGGTGGGCACCCAAGCACTTGAGCCACATCCTCCCCCCCCAGTGACTAGCATGCATTGATGATTTAGGGCTCAAATCATTATTCCATGGGTCATTGTAAGATGGTAATTTACCATTTCCATTATTGCTTTTACCTTCATTTCTTGGTAACCTCCTGTACAGAACGATTTCTCCTCTCTCAACCTCCTACTTAAACATTTCTTTAAGAGTATGTGTGACTCATGGATACTTTTTGCTCTTATTCATTGTGCTATAAACCATTCCTACCCTGATCCATTTTGATGCTCAGGTTGTCCTGGCTGGGTCAGTGGCAGCCCCTTCAAGTTCCTTCGCACTTTTTTTTTTTTAATACCTTTATTAAAAATTTGGAAACATAAAATAACAGAAAAGGCAGCTCAGCAAGTTATGGAAGTATTACTCCTAACATGTTCGGTCTAGACACTTGAATCTCATCTAATTCTGACTAACTCAGTTGTTCCTCTGGTATTCAGAAAGATACATGATAAACACAGGTTATTTTAATGACATAGGCAAGGTCTCCTTATTGAAAAACATGAAGAAGAGAAAAAAATGCTTAATCATATTCATATCTCATAAAACCAAAGGATTTGATTGAACTTTGAAGTTGACTGGTAACCTCAGCAGCTGCCTCAGTGAGAAGCCACTGGCCCTGGGTGAGTGCAAAGTGCTCTGTAGCTAACACACCGTGGGGTGGCTCTTCTGATTTGTATTGTACTCTAGGGTGGGAACACAGAGATGAGACTGATCTTGGAAAACATGGGTTGAAAACTAAGGAATTCAATAGAGGAGGGAGTTGGTTTGCCAAGGACCAGGAATCAGAAGGTCTGCCAAGGCTCCAGAGAGTGGCTGTCGTTGGGATAGTGCGCAGTGGCGCTCAGATGACGCTTGGGTGGCGGGGACGGGGCGTGCATGCTGAGAGCACTGTTGAGCGCGGGGCTTGAAGGCACGGGATTGGTCGGGGCTGAGGTTTAAAAAGCCAAGTTGCCCTGGGAGCGATCAAACAGGAGAAGACTCGGAGGAGGATGGAGCTCTCGTCCTCCCCCTGCTCCTGTCTTTCTTCCCCGTTCCTTGTGTTCTGCTGTCCTGTTAATTAACTTGTTGACCTGCTAATCTATTGACCTGTCTCTGAACCTTCCTACCATCCTCTCCAGTGTGGTCCACCTGTTTCCAGTCCAGCCAGATCCCCAGCCCCTATGCGGCCAGTCCCATCCCCACCCCTCCACATCCCACTCCCCTGTCCCGCCTTGCTTCTGGTCCAGGGTCTCTGGTGCTGCATACATGGAGCCCCTGGAGCAGCTCTTAAGGTTCCTCCTGCTCGAGTTGTCCGGGCATGTCCTTGGTCAACCAACCGCCAGTGTGAGCAAACATTGCACAAGCCTAAATTCCTTCTTGATTATTGGGCTGTTAAAATACTGTGGTTTAGGAATTAGGGTTTTCTAGAGGTCTTTGGGCTCTAGGTTTTCCCTTGCGGACCCAGGATTTCAGTGCAGGTTTCTTAACCAGACAGAACTGCTGCCCACATCGAGTTCTGGGTTCTGCCACTATGGGAAGGGTTGAAATGTTGGAAACGTCGAAAATCTAAACTCTAGCTTTAGAAAGTAAGGCACTGTTGGGGATCGGATGTAGCTCATGTGATTGAGTGCCTGCTTCCCATGTAAGGTCCCACGTTGCATACCTGGTATCTCTTCAAAATAAATTGAAAAAACCAACTCTCATTGGGGAGCAGATGTAGCTCAATGGTTGAGCACCTGCTTCCAATGTACGAGGTCCTGGGTTCAATTCCAAGTACCTCCTTTAAAAAAAAGAAAAAGACTTTTTGCTCCTAGAAGCTCTGTTTAAGATCTTGCTGTGCAACTTTAGAATTCATCCTGTGAGTACTTTTCTTTTTTCCTAGAACTACGTGATCCTTGAACGTTTGGCAACCCTGGGAAAGTGTGGTACCTAATCCTTGGTGTTAATGCTTGTCTGTTTAAAAAAACCAAACTATCATGTGCACGTCGTACTTTCTTGTTTGTTTGCTGGCTTTTAAGCAACTTCTGGGCTATCCCTTTCCTTCTGCTCCTTCAGATGACCTTTGTTTCTGGAGATTTCCCACAGGGTTCAGTGGCAACTGGTTTGATGGGAGCCCTGAGAAGTCCATCAGATATGGAATTATATGGCTGTACCCTGCTTGGATGTTTATAAGGAGGGAAGAGGAGCACTGCAAAGAGCATGATCTGGAGGGGGATGAGGTACTATCCTTTCCTATGTGAAATGTGTCATGTGCAGACTGTTGATTTACCCAAAGTAGGATAAGTCCTTCTTTGATGTCCTTGGGCTTGTCCGGAGAAATACCCGGTTCCAACTGTAAAAATTCCCTTAAGAAAACCCATCAAACTCATCTCCTCCCTCCCCGCCACCAAAAAAAAAAAAAAAGTAAATGAGGACACTTGGAGAAACTCCATGAAGAGAAATAGATTTTGTTTTTTTTTTTGATTGGCATATCCCAGATTCCCAGGCGGGGATCTAGAAAGATCCAATGGACTTTCACATGTAGAAGCACAATCACACTCACATCACTTCACACAATTCTGTGGAGTCCACCATGGAAGGATATAAAGATAACTAACCTTTACTCTTGAAACTTTTTTTGGTGGGAGCGGGAGACCCTTTACTACATTTTTCACATAGAGGTTAAGCTCTCTCTTCCTACCTCAACTTTGAGCATTTGAATAAATTCACCTGTCTGGCATTTTCCACCACCACTGTCCCTTATGGCCATGTCCACCTGTAGAAATCCTAGAGTTTTAAGGTCAACTCATACTGTCTGCACTTTTTGGAAGTGCATCCTCCAGGACCGGCCAGATAGAATCTCTCTTCTGAGAATGTTTCCAGGATGCTTTGCTGGTTTGTCTTTGCTGCCTTGCTCTGCTGTTCATATGTTTGCCTGGCTTTGCCGGCCCTAGGAAGGCCAAGGTTGTCTCAGGGTCTTGCCCCTCCTCCTGCTTTTCAGGATTATTTCCTTACGGTGTAGTGGCTCTTATTTACGTGTCTCCTGAGAATTGCTTATGCAGAATTTGTTCTGTTGAAGCGATATTCTACTTGATTTTCCAAATCAAATAACAGTTTCCTTGGTAGAGGTGATCGATAGAAGTTAAAATCAAGCATTGGATGGACGTAAAGATTATTTCCATTCCCGTGGTCTCAGGGACAAAGATATTAAAAGTACATGTCTTTCTTGACTTCATATATCTCTGATTTCTTTTCTGGATTCTCTCATTCAGATATGCCTTAGAAGGAAAAGATGTGTTTTCCTTCAGTCTCCTCACATTTTCAAGCCTTCAAAGTAGGAAACTTAAAATTTGCTCTTCTAAGCTCACACAAATGATTGTGTATCTATGTCATTTGCAATCTGCAGTATTCATTTCTTCAGAGTTTCAGATATTAACCCTCAGAACTGCAGCTTTTAGTGCCCTGTCATGTCTAATCTTGCTAGTGCTCCACTTTGGTTGCTGATGTACATACGGTTACCAGATATAATGACTGTCCATGCCTAGGGATGCTTTCCCAGGATGTGACTAAAATGGCATTTGGCATTTGTGTTCATTTGACCCACATGTTTAATGACTATGCTGAGAGCTATTGTTCCCTTTCTGACCATGGCTTCTGAAGATGAAAGTGTTATGGAGTTCAGAGGGTACTTTCTAGGGTTCTTGTTTGTTTTATTTTAGGAAGTACCAGGGATTGAAACTGGGACCTTGTATATGTGAAGTGTGTGTTCAAGCACTGAGATACATTCACTTCTCTAGAGAAGGTTGTTTATTTCTATTTTATTTTATTTTTTAAGGAGGTCCCAGGGATGGAAACCGGGACCTCATACACTGGTCCCCTCTAGAAGTTTATTTTTTTAAAGGATTTATTTACTTTTATCCATTTTTACCACCTGCCCCCGTTTTTGATGTTTTTGTGTCCATTCTCTGGGCAACTCTCTGTGTCCGTTTCCTGCCCTCTCTTCCCATTCTTCTCCTGTCTTCACTGCAATTCAATCCTGGGAAACTGTAATGTGGGAAAGAGGCGTCCTATCGCCTGTGCCACCTTAGTTCCTGGTTTTTCAGCATGTCTCATCTGGGCTCTCCCTTGTTTCATTCTCCTGTTACATCATCATTTTGCTGCTTGGCTCACAGGGCCTGGTAGTGCGCCCACTCGCGATGTCTGGGGTTCTCACCAATGCACGGGTCGTGGCAGTCCACATGCCTTTTCTATTTTTGTTTTCAAAATTTTTAGTGGGAGGTCCTGGGAATCGAACCCAGGTCCCTCCATATGGGAGATGAATGCCCAATCATTTGAGCCACATCTGTCCCCCAGGAAGGGTTTTAATTTATGAGAAACTGAAGCTTGGTGTATAGATTATTGGGAATACATGAAAATTTTATTTTCTCCTTGAATACTTGTAAAATATAATTTTTCTAAGACTGATATCTTTGTCTTTTGTTGTGCTGGCCATACATTCAAGAAATTTGAAGGTAAATTCTTGCCAGCAATGTTGTGGAAGTGGGTTTCTAACCAGATGGGGTTCTCATAGTTTTAATCCCATGATATACTTATAGTCCACTGTTTGCTGATCTTCTAGCTACTTGAAAAGTTTGGCATTATGTGTCCTGTGTGCAGAATGAAGCTGAATGCTGAAAGCAAGCATCAGTGGTTCCGGCCCAACAATAGTCTGTACTTGGGTTCCACCACAGTGATGACCGCAGTGTAATTCCAACAGCAACTCTCTAGACTCTCAGCGCTGTCTCCTCCCAGCTAAGCATTCTCTCACCTCTATCTGCTGTACAGAATTGTAATTGCTCTTTGTCCCTTTTGCCCATTCTTTCTACAGATTGAGAATATTTTTAGATATTTTTCAACAGATTTGATCGAAGCGGTTTATGAATTCACTAATGAAAGCCTCGGCTTCCTGACTGATGTAAGTTTTGGATCTCTCTTTTTTATTTGCAACAATAAACTGGCTTGTTGGTTTGTGGGTTGAATTCTAATAATTTTTAAAATCCTTGACTATTTATTTGACCGAGAAAATGAAAAGCTAAAAGCTTGTGCATTGCCTTGATTTTTCTATTGCTTTATTGAGCTCTAAATACTGCACAGCAAATTGCCTTTACTTAAAATGTACAGTTTATGGAGTTTTGCCATAGTTTCAAACACATGAAAACATCTTTGCAATCAAGGTAGTGAACATATCCATCACCTCCAACATTTCCTTGAGACCCTGTATAATCACTCCTGCCATCTCCGGGACCCCACCCCCACCCCCGCCAGTGCCAGAACCTCTTCAACCACTGACCGTTCTATCAGTACAGATTAGGGTTGTTTTGTTTTGTTTTATAGAATTTTATATACAAGGAAACAGAGAGGGTACTTTTTTTTTCCTATCTTTTTCACTAGTGTAATTGTTATTGTATTTTGTGGTGACATCTATGTATAACATGTGTGCTGTTTTAACCACTTTCATGTGCACAATTCGGTGGCATTGATCACATTTACAATGTTGCACAACAATCATCATCATCCCCATCTGTTACCAAAATGTTTTCACCCAAAACAGAAATTCTTTATCCTCTAAGCAATAACTCACTACCCATCTCCCCCAACCTCTAGTAACCTCTAATCTACTTTCAGTCTCTGTGAATTTGCTTGTTCTAGATAATTTCATATACATGGAAACATATAATATTTGTCCTTTTGTGCCTGACTTATTTCACTTAGTATAATGTTTTCAAAGTTCATCCATGTTTTAGCAGGTCTCAGGGCTTTGCTCCTTTTTCTGATTGAAGAATATTCCATTCTATGTATATACCACATTTTGTTCCTCCATTCATCTATCAGTGTACACCTGGGGTGTCCCCACTTTTTGGCTATTGTGAATAATGCTGCTAGGAACGTTGGTGTATGAATATCTGAGTCCCTGCTTTCAATTCTTTTGGGTATATAACTATGAGTGGAATTTCTGGATCATATGGTAATTGTGTGTTTAACTTTTTGAGGAAACCCCAAACTGTTTTCCACAGTGACTGTATCATTTTGTGTTCCTACAAGTAATGAATGAAAGTTCCAATTTCTCCACAGCTTTTTCAAGGCTTGTTATTTTCTGACTTCTTAATAATAGCCATTTTAGTGAGTGTGAAATGATGTTGAGCACCTTTGCCTGTGCTTATTGGCCATTTATTTGGAGCTGCCTATTTGACCATCTTGCTCTCAACATCTTCCATTATGAGAATTAATGAAATCAAGTCCAAATAAATATAGCCCTGCAATCGTCCATGTTGTCCAAAGCCACAACTGGGAATTTTGAAGCAGAGCTGAGGTCCTCTGTAACCAAAATGGAGCAGCAGCAGGAGTGGCCAGTTGACTGGGTATGGTAGAAAACTCTAGTACCACTGTTTTGAGATTTATTCATGATTTTCCACATATTTAAATATTGTTTCTTTTCATTGCTGAGTAGTAGTCCACTGAATGGATATACCACAACCTCATGACAAAAACCCAAGAAGCAGCCCCTCTGTGGGATTATTCCAGCATTTATTTGAAGTTTGTAATTCTGTAGAAAGTGTTTTAGAATAAAAATACACTTAGGATTATGCTTAAAATTGTTCAAACACCTAGCCTATCAACAGCAGTCATTTTTGGAACAACCACAGTTGTTCAAAAGAATAGTCATTTCCCTGGTATTTTGGTTTTGCTTACCTCTTCATCAACATTTTCAAATACAGTGAGACTGAATATTTAACATTTTATATACTTGCTTAATCACAAGGCTTTCTGTCCATCCATCCACTCATCCATCCATCCATCCATCCTTCCATCCACTCATCCATCCATCCATCCACCCATCCACTCATCCATCCATCCACTTATCCATCCATCCATCCATCCATCCATCCATCCATCCATCACTCCATCTTATTTTTGGTGCATTTCAAACTAAATTTCAGGCATCAGTACACTTCTCCCTAATACTATGGCAAACCTTAAATATACCTCAGTATTTGTTTACTGATTGCCTCTTGATGAGCCATATACAAAGAATTAAATATACATACCTCAAGTGCACAATGTTTGGCAAATGCATATGCCAGTGTAATGCAAAGCCCTGTTATGTCATAGTACATTATTATTACCTCAGAAAGTGTCACTCTGGCCCTTTGTAGGTACTCTTACCCTCACTGTAGGTAAATTTTGCCTTTTAAAAATTTCATATAAATGGAACAATGCCATATGTCTTGCCTCCTCTGCTTAGAATAATGTTTTTGAGATTAACTTATCAAGTTGTGTGCCTCAGTAAATCATTCCTTTCCATTGCTGAATCATATTCTGTTGAAAGAATATCGTTATTTAAAGCACTGTCTTCAAAGAGCAGTTGGAATTAAAGTATCAAGTTTTAATGACCATACAGTTAAATCCAGAGCAGTCTATCTAGAGCCGTTATCAGGAGCAATCTGAACTTACTAGAGGAAGTCTTTGTCTTCAAAGACTTACTCAGAGGAACTCTTTGACTTCAAAGACTTTCCTTTAGAGGAAATGGGCAAATTCCTAGAAACACACAAGCAGCCTTTACTGATGAATGAGGAAAATGATGAGCTCAACAGTCCAATTAAAAATAAAGACATAGACTAAGTCATCAAAAATCTTTCAACTAAGAAGAAACCATGGCCAGATGGCTTCAGGTGAATTCTAACAAATATTCCAGGAAGAGCTAACACCAATCCTGCTTAAGCTCTTCCAAAAAACAGAAGTAGAAGGAACATTACCTGATTCATTCTATAATGCCAACATTATCCTAATACCAAAGGTAACAAAGATGCCACAAGAAAGGAAAATTAAAGACCAATTTCTCTAATGAACCAAGATGCTAAAATCCTCAACTAAATGCCTGCTAATGGCATTCAACAACACATCAAATGAATTGTACACCGTGACCAAAGTGGGTTTCATCTTGGGTATGCAGGGATGGTTCAACATAAGAAAATCAACCACATTAACAGAATGAAAAACATATGATCATCTCTATAGTTACAGAAAAATCATATGACAAAATACAGCAATCTTTCCTGATAAATTACTGTAAAAGATATGAACAGAAGGAAACTTTCTGAACATGATAAAGGCTATATATGAAAAACCCACAGCTAACATCATCTTCAATAGTGAAATACTAAAAATCTTCCTTCTAAGATCAGGAACAAAACAAGGATGCCCACTATCCCCACTACTACTCCATATTGTCCTGGAAGTACTTGCTGAAGCACTGATACAAGAAGAAATTATAAAAGCATCCCAATTGGAAAGGAAGAGGTAAAATTTCACTATTTGTGCATGACATGATCCTATAAAAAGAAAGTCCTGAGAAATCTCAACAAAGAACCTAGAACTTTAAAGGAGTTCAGTAAATTTGCAGGTAATAAGATCAATGCTCAAAAATCAGTAACATTTCTGTACACCAATAACGATCATTCTGAAGAAGTAATCAAGAAAAAATCCACTTACTTTAGTAACTAAAAGTATCAAATACCTAGCAATAAATTTAACAAAAATATAAAAACTTATATATAGAAAAATACATAACACTGTTAAAGGAAAGCAAAAAGGCTTAAATAAATGGAAGAATATTCCCTGTTCATGGATAGGAAGACTAAAGATCATCAAGATGTCTATCCTACCTTAACTAATCTACAGATTTAATGCAATCCCAATAAAAATCAACTCTGTATTTTTTAAGCAATTGGAAAAACAAATTACAAAATTTACTTGGAAGGGAAAGAGACCCCGAATCACCAAAGACATATTGAAAAAGAAAAACAAAGTTGGAGGTATCACACTACCTGTCTTTCAAACACACTACAAAGCTACAGTGGTCAAAACTTCATGGTATTGGCACACGTATAGACATACTGATGAACGGAACTGAAATGAGAGTTCCAATATAGGTCCTCGCATATACAGTCATCTGATATTCAACAAGGCCATCAAGCCAACTCAGTTCAGAGAGAATGGCCTTTTCAACAAATGGTGCCTGGAGAACTGGATATCCATATCCAAAAGAATGAGATAGCACCACTATCTTACACCTTATACAAAAATCAACCCAAGGTAGATCAAAGATCTAAATATAAGAACCAAGACCATAAAGACCTTGGAAGATAATGTAGGGAAGCATTTACAGGACCTTGTAACAGGAAATGGTTTCATGGACTTCACACAGAAAGCACAAGAGTAAAAGAAAAAATAGGTAAATGGAAACTCCTCAAAATTAAAATCTTCTGCACTTTAAAGGACATAATCAAGAAAGTAAAAATGCAGCCTACCCAATGGGAGAAAATATTTGGCTGCCATATATGTGATAGGTGCTTAATATACTGCATATATAAAGAAATCCTACACCTTGAAAAAAAAGGTGAAGAACCCATTTTAAAAATGGGCAAATGACCTGAAAAGACACTTCTTCAAGGAAGAAATACAAATCGCTAAAAAACACATGAAAAGATGCCTGACATTGCTAGCTATTAAGGAAATGTAAATCAAAACTACAATGAGATACCATCTTACACCCATTAGAATGGCAGCTATTAAAAAAACAGCAGACTATAACTGTTGGAGAGGTTGTGGAGGAATGGGAACACTCATCCACTGCTGATGGGATTGTGGAATCATCCAGTCCCTGTGGAGGACAGATTGGCGGTTCCTCAAAATCTAAGTGTAGATCTTCCATATGATCCAGTGGTTCCACTGCTGCATATATACCCTGAAGAAATGAAATCAAAGACATGAACAGATATATGCACACCAATGTTCATAGCATAGTTCACTACTGCCAAAATTTGGAATGAACCCAGGTGCCGATCAACAAATGAATGGATAAACAAAATGTGGTATATGCATACAATGCAATATTATTCAGCTGTAAGAAGGAATAAAGTGCTATCACACGGGATAATATGGATGAGTCTTGAATACCTTATGTTGACTGAGGCAACCCAGGCATTAAAGGATCAACAGTACATGACCTTACTGATATGAATTAAGGAAATTGAGCAATCTCAGAGAACTATTGTCTGTAAGATAGGTTTATAAGAAATAGAAAAACAAGAGAAGGTTGCAAGCCATCACCCATACGGATATAAGATATGGTAAAATGATAGAGTATAGTTTCATATTGAAGGGATAGGACAGGAGGGTAGTGATATTATTGGGTTGGGTAGTGCATGGTTGACAAGTGGGTAGTTTTGGAAGGGTGGATTAAAAGTTGCAGGATACTGGGGAGAGGGTTGGGAGATGGACCAGGTGAACAATGGGGACTTGTGTGTGTGTTGAAAGTACAGAAATGAGAACACTCTTATGGTAATATGTGAAGGAAATGTCACTGGTTTTGTGTGTTGGTTGGGAGGCATTTGGGACGGGCACACCTGGAGCAGGGTTCTTGGGAGTGTGTGAATGTTCAACCTGTCATAATGTGATGTATCATTGGGTGTAGACCCACCTCATAAGTGTAAGGAGTTGGAATTACAGCTTTGGGAAGATCAATTTATTCAGAAATAGACAGACAGGCATCTCTCAAAAGCAATGGTGGCTCCCAATAAGGGAGGAAAAACCAGTGGGTCAAGAATTCTTGTTGCATGTAAATAGAAATTTTGTCATCCAACGATTAAACCCAGGGAGTCATCATGGGTCCTGGGGGGATGGGGTGGAAGGAATATAATAGATCAAACCGGGGGTATTTCTTGGTCAGTGGAAATGTTCTTCATTACCATACAGTGATGGACACAGGACATGGAAATATCAACAAGTTTATAAAAGTGTAAAGTCTGAAATGTACACCATAGTGTGAACCATTGACCATGTTTAGTAGATATGTTTCATTATATGTATATCAGTTATAACAATGCTACCATCCACATTTAAAAAGGTTTTAATATAGAGGAGAGGAAAGGGGGAGGATGTTGGGTATATGAGAGTCTCCTGTAGTCTGTGTGTGACTTTGCTGTGACCTAAATCTTCTTGGAAACAAAATGAAAATTAGGGAGACACTGGAGAATGAGAGGGGTAAGTTACCACGGTACAGACTGGACACCAGATATTGCAGGGATGAAAGGCAAATTGTGAAAAAAAAATTAAAAATATTTTTCATTTTTTCAATATCCCAATCTTTTAATTTTATTTTTAGCTTTAAAAAAATGGTTATGTATTATATCTCCTACATTTAACGTTATCATTATTGTTTCATTTTCCTATTAATTGTATTCATCTATTGTAACGGCTTCATTTTTGAAGAAGCTTTGGATCACAGAAGGGTTACAACTCGGGCGGGCGACGATCATTTTGTGTGGTGTCAGGGATGGCAGATGCATGAGAGGAAGTTCACATGAGTATAAATATAAGGTACATAAAAATGTTCAAATATTCATGGGACATTGTCACAGTGGGTGGAGAATCACTCAATAAATGAGAGAATTCTGAATTCCCATCCTGTAGAACTCTGCCACATTCTCTAAGGGAGCAGCAAAAGTTGTACAAATGCTGGGGCAGTGACTGGCGAAAGAGGATGATCCATGGAGAGGCCTTTGATATTGATGACTAACCTTTAGAGGCTTTGACTTTGAAGTTGAAACTAAGTCTATTGTTATGGGGTTCCTATGGGATGCCTCCTGAGAGCCTCCTTGTTGCTCAAATGTGGCTTCTGTCTAAACCAAACATCATATGAATGCATTACCTTCCTCCCAGGATGGGACATGACTCCCAGGGATGAGCTTCCCTGGCACCGAGGGATTGCTATCAAGTGCCAAATGGCAATGTGAATGGAAAACTACCTTGAATAAAATGGGGAAAATGCAAAGACAAATGTTTTTATATTGCTAAGAGACTGCAAAATGAGTCGGGAGGTCATCCCAGAGGTAACGCATATGCACATCTCAGTAGGATCTCAAAGAATTCCAAAATGGATATCACACCAAATAGTGGGGCTCCTGAGAGCTCTGGGGACACCCAAGTCCTATGTCAAAGCAGGTAACTCTGGACTTTGTTGCCTTCCCATTGAGCCTTACATTGGAGTTTGTGCTACTGAGAGCAAAAGAGTTGTACTCAACTATGTCTTCCTTGCACATGGCTCATCTGTCCCTTCTATTCAAACCTATACTTCATGCTGGAGTTTGTAGGAGTAAGTCCAGAGACATGAGTCTTTGGGTTGTCCAAGATC
>JAQZBX010083802.1:0-13340 GCA_029593785.1 Cabassous unicinctus | reverse complement strand
TGATGACGGATTCAATCTCCTTAATTGTGATTGGTTTGTTAAGTTCTTGTATTTCTTGTAGCGTCAGTGTAGGTTGGTTGTGCGTTTCTAGAAATTTGTCCATTTCATCTAGGTTGTCTAGTTTGTTGGCATATAGTTTCTCATAATATCCTCTTATGATTCTTTTTATTTCTGTGAGGTCATTTGTAACTTCCCCCCTCTCATTTCTGATTGCATTTATTTACATCTTCTCTTTTTCTTTATTAGTCTAGCGAGGGGTTTGTCAATTTTATTGATCTTTGCAAAGAACCAGCTTTTGGTTTTGTTGATTTTTCTCTATTGTTTTTCTGTTCTCATTTTCATTTATTTCTGCTCTAATCTTTATTATTTCTTTCCTTCTGCTTGCTTTGGGATTGATTTGCTGTTCTTTTTCTAGTTTCTCTAGTTGTTCACTTAAATCTGTCCTCTAGCTATTTCTCTGGAGAAGAGATTCCCGTGTCTTACTAGTCCGCCATCTTCCCAAAAGTCTGCATTGAATCTTGAGATTACTTTGGCTAGTATCATCTTAACAATAATGTCTTCTAATCCATTTATTTAGGACTTCTTGATTTCTCTCAGCACTGTTGTAGTTTTCAGTGTACAAGTCTTGTGCCTCCTTGGTTAAATTTATTCCTGAGTATTTTATTCTTTTTTATGCTATTGTAAATGAAATTGTTTTCTTAATTTCCTTCTTGGATTGTTCATTGCTAGTATATAGGAATACAATTGATTTTTGCATGTTGATTTTGTGTCCTGCAACTTTGCTGAATTCATTTTTTACCTCTAATAGTTTTTTGGTGGTCCCTTTAGGTTTTCTACATTTAAAACTATGGCATTTGTGAATAGAGATAATTTTACTTCTTCTTTTCAATTTGCATACCTTTTCTTTCTTTTTCTTGCCTAATTTCCCTGGCTAGAATTTCTAGTACTATGTTGAATAGATGTGGTGAAAGAGGGTATCCTTATCTTGTTCCTCTTCTTAGGGAAAAACATTCAACCTTTTGTGCCATTGAGAATGATGTTAGCTGTGGGTTTGGTTTTTTGTTTGTTTGTTTCATATATGGCCATTATCAAGTTGAAGAAGTTCTTTTCTATATTAGCTTCTTAGGGCTGCCATAACAAATTACCACAAACGGGGTGATTTAAAACAACAGAAGTGTATTCTTTCACGGTTCTGGATTCTAGAAGTCTGAAGTCAAGGTATCACCACACCATTCTTTCTCCGATGGCTGTAGGGGAGAATCCTTGCACCCTCCTAGCTTCTGGTAGTGGCCAGCGGTCCTTGGCATTCCATGGCTTGTAGCTGTAGAACTCCAGTTTCCTCCTCCAGCTTCCCAGGCCTTCTCCCCTGTGTGTCTTTGTCTCCGTGTCTCTTTTTTTCCCTCGTGTAATGACACTGATCATATTGGATTAAGAAATGTTTTGATTTCCCAGCTGCTAAAATGAGTAGCATACAGTGGGTTGGCTTAACAACAGCAGTTTCTTGGCTCATGGTTTCAGAGGCTAGAGGGCTTGCTTCCTCCTAGGGTCTGGATCTTCTGGCTGGCTGGCCATCTCTGGGGTTCCTTGGCTTCTCTGTCACATGGCGATGCACATGCTGGTGTCTTCTCCTTTCTCTTCCAGGTTCTATTGACTTCTAGCTTCTTCCTTTTTCTGTGGCTTCTCTTTCTGTGTCCAATTTCTTTTGCTTTACGAAAGACTTCAGCCATATTGGATTAAGGCCACCCTCATTCAGTTTGGGCACCTCTTAATGAATAACTAATACACCCACAGGACCAGGGATTGAGACCTGAACATGCCTTGTCCCCCAAAAGGACCTACTTAGTATGACCTCATCTTAGCCAATTCTGTCTGCAGTGACCCTATTTCCAAATAAGGTCACATTCTGAGTTAATAAGAGTTAAGACATATCATTTTGGGGAACACAATTCAACCCATAACACCTGTTCCAAGTTCATTGAGTATTTTCATCATGAAATGGTGTTGGATTTTATCAAACGCTTTTTCTGCATCAATTGAGGTGATCATATGGTTTTTCTCCCCTTCATTCTATTAATGTGGTGGCGTATTACATAATTGATTTTCATATGTTGAACCATTCTTGCATTCTTGGGATAAATCCCATTTGATCATGGAGAATAATCCTTTTAATATGCTGCTGAATGCAGTTTGCTAGTATTTTCTTGAGGATTTTTGCATCTGTATTCATAAAGGATATTGGCCTGTAGTTTTCTTTTCTTGTGATATCTCTGGCTTTGGTATCAGCATAATGCTGGCCTCATAGAATGAGTTAGGAAGTGCTCCTTCCTCTTCCATTGTTTGGAAGAGTTTGAGAATGATTGGTGTTAATTCTTCTTTAAATGTTTGGTGTAGAATTCACCAGTGAAGCCATCTGGTCCTGGGCTTTTCTTTGTTGGGAGGTTTTACATTACTGATTCAATCTTCTTATTTTTATGGTAATAAGTAAGAGGGAGACACTGATTTTCTATTTCTTCTTAAGTCAGTTTTGGTAGTTTGTGTGTTTCCAGGAATTTTTTCATTTCATCTAGGTTATCCAGTTTGTTGTACAGTTTTTCATAGTGTTTCCTTATAATCCTTTTTATTTCTGTAAAGTCTGCAGTAATGTCCCCACTTTCATTTCTGATTTTAGTAATTTTAGTCTTCTCTCCCTTTTTTTTTCTTAGCCAGTCTAGCTAAAATTTTGTCAAGTTTGTTCATCTTGTTGCAGAGCCAGGTTCAGTGCCCCATGTACACAAAAGCTAATCTATGACACTGGGATTTCAAAGAGAGAGAGGTTTTTAACACTACTGCCAGTAAGAAGAACAGGGGCTACTTAAAAATCAAGCCCAAATCTCTCTCTCCAAGTCCAAAAAGCTCAGGGTTTTTATGGGATTAAACAAAGGGAGGTGGTGATAGTGAGGCTGGTAGATATTGATTGATTATGTTTAATTGGAAGTGTGTAAGTCCGGTCCCAAGAAGCTGCTCTTGAAGATTGGCAAAAGGCAGCTGGGGTAAGCATTGGGTTACAGGTTACAACTGGGTTGTAAATCGCATAATTAGTATAAGATCACAAGTAAAGAAATTGAACTGAGTCAAACAAATGGGCCGTTAAGAAATGACAAAGTCCTGCTGAGGCAATACATATGGTTATAGGTTACTGTAGAGTCATAAAGAGTTCAATCAACATAAGATAATAAGTAAGGAGACTAAGTTAAACAAATGGGCTGTAAGATCTGACAAAAGCCAGCTGGGGCAAATATATAGCTACTAGTTACAGTAGTGTTGTAAAACATAAGATAATAATTAAAGGAGTGGAAGCAATCTAAAATAACATTTACAATTAAAACCTTGTAGTCAGCAGTTATAATCTATAGGAATCAAATTTTTCCCAAGGGAAATAAATGGGCTAACCAGTGACAGCTAACTGGCAACAACAGTAGTTACACGGTTACAATCTTTCCAAAGAACAAACTTTTGGTTTCATTGATTTTTCTCTATTATTTTTCTATTCTCTATTTCATTTATCTCTACTCTAGTAATTATTATTTCCTTTTTTCTGCTAGCTTTGCATTTAGTTTGCTGCTCTTTTTCTAGTTCCTTAAAGTGTGCAATTAGGTTATTGATTTGAGATCTTTCTTCTTTTTTAATGTAGGCATTTATAGCTATAAATTTTCCTATCACTGCTTTTGTTGCATCCTGTAAGTTTTGGATTTTCATTTTCATTTGTCTCAAGGTATTTTTCCTTGTGATTTCTTCTTTGACCCATTGGTTGTTCAGGAGTGTGTTTTTTAATTTTCACATATTTGAGAATTTTTCAGTTTTCCTTCTGCTATTGATTTCTAGTTTCATTCAAATTAGTGTTTGGAAAAAATACTTTGTATTATCTCAGTCTCTTTGTATTTATTAAGACTCATTTTATGGGCTAACATATGGTCTATCCTGGAGAAAGTTCCATGTGCACTGAGAAGAATATGTATTCTGCTATTGTTGTATGGAGTGTACTGTATATGTCTGTAGGTTTAATTAGTTTATAGTGTTATTCCAGTCCTCTGTTTACTTATTAATCTTTTGTCTGGTTGTTCTACCCATTATTGAGGCTGGAATACTGAAGTCTGCAACTATTATTGTGGAACTATCTATATCTCCCTTCAATTCTATCAATTTTTGCTTCATGTATATTGTGGGTCTGTTGTTAGGTATATTATGTTTATAATTGTTATATCTTCATGATGGATTAAACCTTTTATCAATATATAATGTCCTTCTTTGTCTCTTATAACATTTTTTTTAAAGTCTAGTTTGTCTGATAATAATATAGCAACCTAGATCTCTTTTGGTTACTATTTGCATGGAATATCTTTTTCCATTCTTTTATGTACAATCCCTTTGTGTCTTTGGATCTAAAGTGACTCTCTTGTAGACAGTGTATAGATGAATTATAAAAACCCATTCATCCAATCTCCCTTTTAATTGAGTAGTTTTAACCCATTTATTTTAAAATAATTACCAATATGAAGGACTTATGTCATTTTGCTATTTGTTTTCTATGTGTCATATTTTTTGTGCCTTAATTCTTTAATTACTGCCTTTTTGTGTATTTAGTTTAATTTTTTTGTAGGTTACCATTTTTATTCCCTTCTTTTCTTCTCTCTATTTTTTAGTTGTTTTCTTGGTGGTTACCTTGGGGATTACAATTTTTTTCAATACATTTAAAAAAAAATTTTTAAGATACTTTAGATTACATAAATGTTACATAAAAAATATAGGGGATTCCCATATGCCCCACTCCCTACTTGGGGATTACAATTAACATCTTAAACTTTTAACAACGAAGTTTGAAGAAAAACAACTTAGTATCAGTAGTATAAACTCTGCTCCTATACATCTCCATTCTTTCCTCTTTATATTCTTATTGTCATGGATTACATCTTTACACATTTTGTGCCCATTAACATAGATTTGTAATTATTGTTTTATGCATTTACCTTTTAAATCATGCATGAAAAAAGGAGGCGTTACAAGCCAAAAGTGCAATAATCTTGGTCTTTATATTTACCTGTGTGGTTACTTTTACCAGCATTCTTTATTCCTTCATACGGCTTTCATTTCAGCCTGGTGGACTACCTTTAGCATTTCTTATATGGCAGATCTGCTAGTTACAAACTCCCTTAGTTTTTGTGTATCTGAAAACATCTTAATTTCTCCCTCATTCTTTTTTTTTTTTTTTTTTAAAGATTTATTTATTTATTTATTTATCCCCCCTCCTTGCTGCTTGTGTTTGCTGTGTCCATTCGCTGTGTGTTTTCTCCGTGTCTGCTTATCTCCCCCTTGCTGTGACGTCTTGCTGCATCAGCCCACCATGCCACGTGGGCTGGCCTGCCCTTACAAGGAGGCCCCGGGAAGCGAACCCGGGGCCTCACACATGGTAAACGGGGGCTCTATCGATTGAGCCACACCCGCTTCCCATCCCTCATTCTTGAAGGATAGTGTTGCCAAATATAGAATTCTTAGTTCAGCTTTTTCCTTTCAGGTCTTTAAATATATCATCTCACTGCCTTCTGGCCTCCATGGTTTCAGATGAGCAATCAGTTGTTAATGTGTTTCAGTGTGGATTTCTTTGAGTTTATCCTGCTTGGAGTTTGAGATTCTTGGATATATATATTCATGTCTCATATAAAAAAAAAATTTAAGGGAGCCAGTAGGATTCAGTATTTTCATGATGAAGAACAATCCCATGACTATAAAAGGGAAAATGGTCCCAGGACAAAGGGACACCCTAAAAATGCAGTTCCAATGGCCACTATAAATGACCCTGGTATGAAGGTGGTGTGGAAGGGTGTAGCCTAAAGATACAGCTGTGCAGCTCTCTGGAAGAGCAAATACGGAGGTGAGAAAATTGTGGCTCTCGACCTTACTCTAAGGCCTGAAGGAACATTGCCAGAAGATCCCAAGTTCCAAATGGAAAGAGAGCTATGGAAGCACTCAGAGCCCCAAGAGGGCTTTTGCAGTTGTGTTTGAAGCAAAAAGAACAAAGAGAAAACCCAGTGCGCCATGTCAGTGGGTGGCAGAGAGGACTCGGCCAAAGGGACCTCTCTTCAGCCATTGGCCAGAGGAGTCTCAGGCCTGGAGGGTGGGGATACAGCAAGAGAAGACCAGCTCCTGCCACCAGCTCCTGCCTTGTGAACAGGATAGTCACTGGAAGGCTGGACATAGAAAACAACTTGATTCTCCAAAGGGGAAGAAGACAGTCCTTGGTCCACCAGCCAGCAACTCTGATGATAAGTCTTTGTAAACAGTTCCGTGTAGGGAGGAAAGGGAGACCAAAGTGTGGGATCACCCAGAGCAGGGTGTGTCAGATCAGCTGTGGGCAGCTTGGCTGGGTCAAGGACATATGGATATAAGGCATTTGACAAAGTTTCTTATGTGTAAAGAGCAAAAACCAACTGTAGATGGATTTCTAGTGACTGTTTCTATCAAGGACTAGGAGGCAGTTGGTAAACCTGGGGCAGGGCTAAGAAATGCAAATAAAGTTAAAAATCAGCCACTCTTTGAAAAGTCAAGCATATTTTAATTTACTGGTGGCCAGTAATGAATTTTCTCTTGGCTGAAGTTTATCAAAAGAGCCAAGGTGAATATGCTCTTTATCTTCCAGGCCAGGGACATTAGCTAAGGTCAGAGTTAATGGAGGCCTCAGATACCCCATGTGATACCAACTCCATCAACAAGAAGCCAGAGGAAAGAGAGGCCTGCCCTGGGCTCTGTTCCTGCATTGCCACCAATTGGTCTTGTGACACTGGCTATGTCTCTCTTCTCCCTGGTCTTTGGCTAATGTCCACAGGTGGGATTCACAGGATGGTTCTGAGCTGGCCACCAAAGACTGAACATCTGGCCTTGGCAGCTGTCAGATGTTGAGCAGTTACCTCTGTCTTATCATCAGAAGCTCCACTTCCCTCCTTAGCTGTAGCTCCTCAGGAGAATCTCAGAGCTGGAGCCCTCTTCTCCTCCCCATCTTCGTCCTCAACCCCAGATCTTTCAAACAGGGTTTCCGCCAGGTCCTTGGTGTTGGAGAGAACAGAGCCTTGAGTGCCCAGTCTAGAAGAGTCCCAAGCAGACTGGGGCATGGAGGGTAGATGAGGTAAGGGCCCTGGGCAGTCTCCACCTCTGAGGCCTCTCCTTCTACTGCTCCCTCACTGCAGGGATCTGTCTGTCTTCCTAGATGTGACATTCAGGAGACGGAGCAGTCCTTCTCCTCCTCTTTGTGCACAGCACTGGGTCGTCTGCTCGCTTTGGGGACAAGAAAAGTCAGGCTCCTGGCACCTTCCAGAGAAACATCTGGGGTTCCAGATGAGGCTCCTTCCTTCTGTCCCAAGTTCGTGGTGATTCTTGTGAGTCTGCTCAGGGAGCTAAATTAGGAGCAGACCCTTCAGGCCTGTCCACCACAGCAGCTGGCTCCCTCCCTGAGCCTCTGCACCCAGCCTGCTCACCCATGCACACTCACTCACATATTCTCTCACACTTTCACACACTTGCGTCAACACTGGTTCACATAGTCACACTTCCTTATGCACACACAGACACATAGATGTGCAGATGCACATGCTTCACTCATTCATTTCCACACTCCTGTTTTCATGCACAAGCACACACTTGCCAGCACGATTGGATCCTAGTACCCACTCACTTCCTAATGCAGGCACACCAGTTCACACACTTGACCCTCACACTCACATGCATGTTTTCTATCCATGCATGCACGCGCATTCTCTTGCGTGCATACAGTCACTTGCACACACACGTTCTCTTTCCCAATAATATACCTCACCTCATGTACACAGATGCTCCCAGCCATACCAACTTGCTTGTGTTCACACACACACTTACGTGTGCACACACCACACACACTTAATCATGGGCACACGCTCACGTTGCTGACGGGCTTCCTCTCCCCTCTGAACCCCTGACCTGTTGGTTTTTTCTGTGTTGCAGTCCTCCCAGGAGCTGGATGACAGCAGTAGTGAGTCCAGTGACCTGCAGCTGGAGGGCCCCAGCTCCCTCAGGGTCCTGGATGACAGCCTCACCGACCCCCAAGCCGAAGACAGGCCCCTGGTTTTCTTTGACCTCAAGATTGACAATGAAAGTGGGTTCTCCAGTGGCCATTCCCCACCCCCCTTTCTAATTTACCTTTTGAGTCCCAAGATAAGGGCAGGCAGGAGAGCCCTGAGCTTGGCCAATGCCTGCAGCCAGAGGGTCAGCAGAGCTCTCGGCCTCACCTGGGGCTCCCAGGTGTGTCCTTGGTTGGTTGAGACGGGACTTCTGCCTTGACCAGGGCTGGAAGTATGCACGCCTCCTGGGGCACCCCCCTCCCCCATGAGTTAACCGCTGACAGTGCTTCTCTTGGAGAACCTTGGGAACACCCTTCTAAACAGACACAGTGCACTTGCTCTGAGACCAGGAATCCAAGCAAAGCCTTTGGCTGTGACCACGCATTTCTGAGTACAGAGCCCATCCCCCAGATGGCTCCAGAGCCAAGGTCACAGAGAGATATGACCCCTTCTCCCAGAAGCCCCTCTACTCCCCAGCACTTACCCTGGCCCTGAAATGCCCCTCCCTGAGCCAAAAGCCCTGACCCCTGCCCTGTGGCACAGACTCAACATTGGGGCCAAGCCACATGGACAGAAGCAGCAGGAGCCTCCAGAGTGCAGGGAAGCCATGTGCGGACCCCAGGGGGAGGCTGTGGGCTATGCCATGCATGGAGGAGTCTGGGCGGGTCTGCTCCCTGCACCCCAGGGCTTTGAAATGGCTGGGGGGCTTGAGCTAAGAGGCGGGATTGGAGGCCATGAGGCAGGGAGGGAGGGCTACAGGGAAACGTCAGGGGGCATGAGCGGGTGGAGGCTGGCAGGCAGGAGGGACCTGGATCCAAAGGGTTTGGTGACCTCTGGGGAATGTGGAGGGTGGCGAGGAGTTGACCCCCAGCAGGTGAACAGGGGCCGTCTGGAGGATAGCTGCCTCCCTTCTGGCCCCTGTGCCCATCAGAGCCAGGCCAGGGCTGCTGGGAGGCTGGTGTTCAGTTCCTGCCAGCAAGCCCCAAGGTGACTTTGTAGACGGTGGGTGGGTCATTGCCCTAGAGGGCCCTCTGCTTCTGCCGGGGTGCCTCCTGTGCCCCTGGGGCCTCACCCCGCCCTTTTCTCCTGCCCAGCTCAGAAGATTAGCCAGCTGGCGGCTGTGAACCGGGAAAGCAAGTTCCGTGTGCTCCTCGAGTCCAAGGCCTTCAGCTTGTACTCCAAGGCGGTCTCCCTGGAGGAGGGGCTGCAGCACTTCCTGCACTTCCTGCGCTCCATGCCGCGCCCCATCTTGGCCTGCTACAAGCTGTGGGGGCCGGGCCTCTCTGACTTCTTCCAGGCCCTGGAGGACATAGACAGGCTTTGGGAATTCCAGGAGGCCATCTCGGGCTTCCTGGCCACCCTGCCCCTTATCCGGGAGCGCGTGCCCAGTGCCAGCAGCTTCAAACTCAAGAACCTGGCCAAGACCTACCTGGCCAGGAACATGAGCGAGCGTAGCTCCCTGGCTGCCGTGCTCGCCATGCGCGACCTGTGCCGTCTCCTGGAGGTCTCGCCGGGCCCCCAGCTGGCCCACCATGTTTACCCCTTCAGCAGCCTGCAGTGCTTCTCGTCCCTGCAGCGCCTGGTGCGGGCGGCGGTCCTGCCCCGGGCCGAGGCCCGCCTGCTGGCCCTGCACAATGTGAGCTTCGTGGAGCTGCTGACAGCCCACCGCCGGGACCCGAAGGAGGGCCTGAAGAAGTACAGCTGCTACCTAAGCCTGCAGGCCGCCTTCTTGCCCCCTGCCCAGCCTGCTCTCGACCTGCAGGCCCTGAGCACCTACTTACAAGGCCTGTTGGAGGGGACAGCCGTGGCCCGAGGAGAGGGCATCTCTGCCCTTCACTCTGGCCACAGCTTGGCAGAAAAGGCCACCCAGGAGAGCTGAGAGGAGGGGATAATTGGCTTGGGACCTCTGGGAGACATAAGGGGATGGGGTCCCTGAGCCAGACCCCAACCATCACAGCATTCCCAGGTCCTGGTTCCCATACTCGGTTGCCATTTGATCCAGAACCAGTTCCTCTTCTCTGGGACCAAACTCCCCTTCTCTAAAACTCCCACAGAGAAGGTTCCATGGCTGTGTGCCTGCCCCCTCAGGGGCCCCTAGGATCCCTTGTGAGTCGTGGGAGAGCCAGTGGTTCCCTCACCAGACCCGCTATCACTCCTCACACTCAGCCTGGACCCAGAACCAGAGAGGCCCTGATAGAGAGGGCAAGGCCTCCACACTCTCTCTAAGTGGCCTCCGCCTGGTCCTAGCCACCCCCACCCCCTGCCACTTCCATGGGTGTCCCTGTAGTTCCTCTCTGATGCCTGGCCACTGCCCCAGTCCCTGCTGACAGCTCCCAGGGACCGCTGTCTGGGGCAAGCCTGCCTCCAGCACCAGAGGCCCCATAAGTACCAAAGTGCCTTTCAAATCCAACGGCCCCTCACGAGCATGGGCTTCTCCCAGCTCTTTGTCGGCCTCCCCTTTGGAGCATTTTCACCCCAAAGGGGCCTCATTCCCACTGAGACAGAAACTGCTGCTCCATGTGCCACCCTCCCAGTCATGCCAAGCCACAGGATACCCGTCCAAAGCCTGACTCTTCAAAGCTTAGTTCCTTCCTCAGGGCCATGCAAACGCCTCCCCTTTTTCGAGGCTTTGCTCTTTCCTCTTCCAGGCCTCCAGCCTTCTCTCCATGTGGCCCTTCCGTCGCCCTGCCCTGCCCCCTCCCCCAGACCTCCCAGAAATGGCCTGCACCAGTGCCACCAGCATTGGCGTCCCCTGAGTGCTTGTTAGAACCTCAGATTCACCGACTGATTCCCAGTATCTGTGGAGGGCCCAGCAACTTGGGATGTAACAGATTCAGATGTGCTGTCAAATGAGAATTGCTTTCTAGGAGACTGCTCCTCTAAAGAGAAGCAGAAAATGCTCTGGCCATCCCTGAACCCCAGTGTCCACTGCTAGAATGGACCAATTGGCTCAGATGGTCTCAGAGGTGCCATCTAGCCAGCCCCACCCCCCACCCCCTCCTACCCCACTCCCTAATCCCTCTTCCTTTGGGCTTCCTGCTACGGGGATGCTTTGCAGACTTAGCCTAGGCCTGTGAAATCTGGGTAACCACCCCTGAACCCCATCCTGTGAGTGCCCTGAGGGAATTACATAGGTACTTGCAACTGTGACAATGAACAGTGCATTTCAAATAGGCTTCTGATGCCAGCCTGTTAAAGCAGGTACCTGCTCTAAAGCTCATGTGGGAACAGGCTGGTGGGGGTGGTGGTGGCTGGGACCCAAGCCTGGCTGAGATGACCATCTTGGTGCTGGCAGGGTGGCCCTTGGGCCACTCCTCATGTCACCTTCACTCATCCTAGCCCTATACTGAGCAGCCCCCATTGATATCCCAGCTCCAATCACAGCCCACAGTGCTTGCTATTTTCAGATGTAGTCGATGGCAGTTTTTTAAAACAAGGGGTGTTCTGCCCTGTCTCTGCTGTTGCAACCTTTAATAAAGATGTGAATCTTAAAAGCCTGATGCTCCCATCACAAACTGCTCCGTCCAGCCCAGGGGAGCCATCAAGAAGCCCCTTGCCTGCTGAGGAGGGGGCAGCTTCGATGAACTTGGGTGTGGGTGAGGCAGAGCTGAGGGCCCCAGGGATGAGAATCCCCCGCTGCCGACGGGTGACCCAGGGTGGGCCTGCCTGGGCTCATCTCCAATGGCGAGGGCCACGTGGAAGGGGTGGGCACCAGCCTTGAGAATTCCCTCCTATTTGCAGAGACAGAAGGTAAATTAGAGGTCACCAGGGGATGGGGGGCAAGGGGGAAGGGAGGTTGTTGCTTGGTGGGTATAGACTGTTGGGAAATTTTTTAATAAAATTAATTTAAAGAAGATGAAGAAGGATTACCTTCTGGAGGGAATCAGGAGCCAGGGACCAGGGTCTGTAAGAATTTCACCCCTGCCCCTGCAGGGGAATCTTGAATGGGTCCTGTATTAGTCAGGGTTCTCTCAGGAAACAGAATGAATCTGAGGTATCTGCCAATAATATGAGATTTTATAAGAATCTCTCACATGACCATGGGGATGCACAAGTCCAGGTTCTGCAGGCAGGCTGCAAACCAGGGGCTCCGATGAAAGTCCAATGAAAGGTCCTTGATGAGTTTCTGGGAGTTAGCTGTCCAAAGACGAGCTGGGAAATTCTCTCTGAATGTTGAAATCACTTCCCCTTTTAAGGCATTCAGCTGACTGAATAAAAGTATCATCCATTGTTGATGCAATCTCCCTGATTGATTTAGATGTAATCAGCCATCCACGCAGTAAACTCACTAATGATCTAAGTCCATAAATGCTCTTGTATTACAATTAGCTCGGTGCTTACTGGACCAAACACCTGGACACAATTACCTGGCTGAGTTGACACATTAGCCTAACCATCACAGGTCCCTAGAGTCACAGGTGGTAAAACTTCCTAAAGGGAAGGGAGGGGGAAGAGGCCCAGCACATGAGCAGTGTGTAATTGATGCATCGTCTGGGATGTCACAGACACCCAGTGGCATGTCTGCCACAGATGGGACTCGTTTGTAACTGCAGGGATTGCCACGGCACAAGCATTCTATGAACTAGCCCTCCCCTGGCCTGGGTGAGCAGCCAGTGATGTCTGTCCCAGACACCAAAATTCAGCTTGGCCCTTTGATCAGAAAGATCAAGTCCAACTATGTCACGTGCACATCATCTGTGAATTAATTATATCTTAGCTCTACCCATGACAATGAGCTTCCCCAGCTAGAGGTCAGGATGCCTGCGTTTCAGCCCCACTTGGCCACTGTGTGATCATGGTCCAGTGCACGAGCCCCACTGATCCTTGGGTGCCTCCTCTGTAGAATGGGGCGATACGGGTCGTTTTTAACTTACAGGATCTTTGTGTGAACCAATGAGAAAATGTTGATGAAATACCTTTTTAATATAATCACACAAATATAAGATGCTATTTGACAACTGAGATGACAGTATTATCGCTTTACAAATTATAGAAAAATAAACAGATTAGATCTTAGGGGATAAAGATCTAGACCTGGGAGACTGAAAGAAAACCCCTGGAGCGAGCAGATGACCAGTGGGGATCCTGGGTCTGATGGAGCCAGGAAGGAGAGTAGGAGGTCTGCCTTAGAGTGGCTGAGACCTGGAGCAGAGAGCAGTTTTCCCGTGGCAGCCCTGCTCAGCAAGCTCTACCCTGCCCTGTGCAGCCTAGCCTTACCCT
>JAQZBX010083801.1:0-13335 GCA_029593785.1 Cabassous unicinctus | reverse complement strand
ATATATATATATATATATAGCTGCTCTATTTATCTATCATTCTATAACTTTTTTCAATATTAACTTACTCTTTTAATTGATTATATTATTCATGTAACACTCTAATTGTCAGTATAAGCTTATTATACTAAATATACATATTAACATTTATCTTTTATCTATCCAGGACTCTAGCCAACAATAAGCCATGTATAGTAGCATGCCCCTTGGTTTGGTAAGCATGTGAATGTATGTATATATATTATAAAAGTTTGAAATATAACAATTAAACCCCTGTTTATAAACAATCCTTCACTTATTTTATATTCTTTCAATTATTAACAAAAATACATTAACTAAATATCAATAAAAAGTCCTGTCACAAGAAATGTTCAATACATCCACAATGTGTCAATATTTTGTCTTTAAGCCTTTTTGCCTCACTTGTTCTCCTTTCCCACAAGCATGTATTTACCCTCATTGCAGCCCCCTCAAAAACACTTTTAACACAACTCTGTAAAGATCTCCAACATTCTCTTACCCAAGCAAATAACCCCAAGATTCAAGCTATTATAGAAAAAAGCAATCACTTACTAAAATTAATGTTGCAAAAGCAAAAAGAGGGAGATGGAGGAGAATCTGCTAAAGACAAACTATCTAAAGCATTGCTTACCTTAAATTTTCTTTATAGGCAACAAATTTCTAATACCCCAGCAGCAAAAAGACAATGGGAGTTTAATAAAAAGAATGAAAATAAAAAATGCAGACAACCAATACATTGGAAAAATGAAACAACCAATAAATGGGAAAAAGGAGAGGTAAAAGTTTGGGGCTAAGGTTTTGCTCTTATCATTACAGAAACAGGAGAACTGCAGTGGATCCCCTCTGGAAGAATCAAGCCTAGAGTTGAAGATGCTGCTGAAACTTAAACTATAAACATGGTGGTTGCACATTGTATTAATTATAGGTAAAGCATTAAGTCAAGGTAAGAAACCATATCATAATTACACTTATTGGACATACATTACCAACCCACCGCTTTTAGATCTGTTAACTTGGGCTGATGAGTCTTACCCAATTTATCTTAATCAATCTCACCATTTTCTGGAACCTATAGACTTATGGCTACCCTTAAAGCCAAAAGAAGAAGGGAAATTTATAGAAAATTTAACTTTACCTTTTATAGCACTCGCTGTTTGTATTGGACCTGGTTCCACATGCATGCAACCTCAAAAACACAGTGTAGTTTTAACAGAGAAAAATCAAACTCAAATTTATATTTTCATTTTCCTTCCTTTACCATATAAATCAGAAAATATGGTAAATCTTATATGTCCCTCTCAAAACAGAGTACTAAATGACAAATGGCATGTATGTCATGGTTTTACAGAGGTTGTGTTGTATAATGATTCCTATGGAATTGTAAAGGATCAGGTCCTTATAGGAATGTCAAAACCTGTTAAAAACATAACCATATCTTTGTTCATTAACAATTCAACCATAACCACTAATGACAGTATCCTTATTTCTGGAATTTTGGTAATAAGGCATTTACTAACAGCTCAATAAATTGGAAAAATCAAGGAAGATTTATTCCACAACCATGGGACACTAAACTTAACAAAACTCAAAATTAATTTTGGAAATTAGTTTTGGGAACTGGCCCAATTTTCAAATGGCAAGGCAATAAAACTAGTATTACCAGTTTAAATAGAAAATCAACTCAATATGTTGATGAGATCCTATAGTTTTTATCTTTGGGAAAAATAACTTTTGTTGAAATGAATGTTAGCTGTTCCAATTGCTCTTTATTTACATGTCTTAAGAATTCATATTTGCAGGAAAATCAATCTCCTTATATCAAGAAGAAGAAAAGGACTATGGTTACTGGTTCAGATGACCAGGCACTGGCAACAGTCTCCAGAATCCCAGTTGCTATGCCACTTCCTCGACCATTACTTTTTAAGAACTAAATGACTGA
Organism: Cabassous unicinctus; assembly: GCA_029593785.1. Taxonomy (NCBI): domain Eukaryota; kingdom Metazoa; phylum Chordata; class Mammalia; order Cingulata; family Chlamyphoridae; genus Cabassous; species Cabassous unicinctus. Next base: position 11,375 of record JAQZBX010083801.1, on the reverse strand, counting down.
TTGGACTTTTAATAGCAGGAACTTGGAGACTGATTGGCATCATAACTGTTGCAGCCAACTCTGGCAGTCCTGCATCAAGGAGTCCAGACTCAACACTATGTTAAGGACTGGTATAAAAATGCAAGTGAGGTGTGACATAGTCAGTCTCACATTGATAAGAACTGAATAATCACATGAATGATATTGAAACAACTATTATACATTTGGATAATCAAATGTATAATTTAAACTTTTCAAGAGCTCTTAAATGTGATTGGAATGAAACTTCTTTTTGTATTATTTCTTTGCCTTATAAAAATTGTGAGCATAATTGGGAAGAAGTAAAAAAATCATTTGATTGGATATAAGCATAATATTTCTTTAGATATTTTAGAATTGCAAAAAAAAGCACTGAGCATGTCTCAAAATGAATTGAAAGAAACCCCTGGTGCAGAATTTTGCAATCAATTGTCTGAAATTTTAAATACTGTCAATCCATTTCACTGGTGGAAACAAAAAACAGTTCAAATATCATTTTGGATTGGATTAGGAATTATTGCTATATGCATTTTAATTGCTTGTATTTTCAAGGGTAGAGTAATAACATATATTCATAGAAAAAATGAAAAATTAGATCAGATAAATGCATTTATGTTAAGAAACTTAACCATGAAAAACTAATTTTACATTATTTGTTGTAGAAAATAGTATACTAATAACCCCTTGATTTTACTACTAATTATCTACATAAAAGCATATACATAAGGAACCTGAAGAAATATGAAATATAAATGAAATTGCCTTCCATGTAAGAGCTCAAAAGCTTGAATGGTAGCCAATGATGGATAAGATTCTCAGAGGAGGACAACCTAAGACAGGCACAGTCACAAGAGCCTATGGAAGAAGACAAATGTGACAGATGGTCACCTTGTATCATCTAATATAATGGTTCCTATCATCTTCACTTAAAACATTAATAAATAAAAAAGGGGGGAAATAAAGGAGTTCAATTAAAGGCCATGACTACTGACAGAAAGCAGGCCACCTTGGTATGTATGAGACAGGTGTCTCTAGTCTCAAGACACTAAGGTAAGATCAGGTAAAAGCTTGGTGGAGAAGCATTCTGTGCTTCTAAGGATGTATGTAGTATATGTCAGATAATGATTAACAAGGTCTGCTACCTGCAGGAATGTAAGGAGAACTGAACCATTAACCCTAAAGACTTGCTGACTTTAGTAACATGTAGCCCATCACGTATCTATGCCCTTTGCACATGTGCATACGTATTTTCTTTCTTCTAAAGCTAAATGTTTTATGCAGTGACACTCTCCTCTCCTTGGATGGAAGGTCCCCTGACCCTGGCTATGTCTTGTTTCTTTCTCATCATTTTTCATCCATAGCACCATTTTCATGGACCTAGTTCCAGAACATCAACATACTTTTATAAGTTCTTTAGCTTTTTTGAATATCTCAGGATATTTATTTTTGATTAGCCTTTTTTTACTCTCAAAATTATATGTGAGAATCATACCGTTTTGACAAATACCACTTAAAACAATAAAAAGGACTGTCTCTGGCCAATGGCATGTGGGTTGCTTTGGGACACTTAGAAAAATGACAGAAATACAGGGCAGAATCTTTTGCCTTAAATGCATCTACATGACTTACCTAATTAGAAAGGAAAATTGTGTTAAAGGTATAAAAATATATTTTGGTTTATATCCAAATTAATCAGGGTGTGTGTTTTGGAGTATATGATTGTTGAGGATATGGACTTTATAGAAAAATAGGAAAACATCAAATTCCTGAGTTTCTGAGTGTGGTAACCACACTCAAAGTAAAAACATCAATACATTAGCTTTAACATATATTTGGGTGGTGGAGGAACACTCATCCTAAATTTGGTAAGTTTGTTATTAAGCTCAAAGTAGCTATTTAATCTTAACTGCAGAGAACATCAGGTTATTGTGCATATGGAATTTCTCTGGGTTATATTCCATAAATAATGGTTAAAGGGATGTTCCTTTCACCTTATTGTCACAGGGTTTAATTTTTGTGAAATTATTTCATAGGGTAGACATGCAATAAAGAAATATATGAACAAACTGATAAATTCATACTGACAAATTACATGAGTGTCCTGAAGGAATAGTAGAGTCATAATTAAACCAGTGGGGAGGAGAAAGAGAAGGCTAACTTGGGGTAAAATTCAGAGAATGGATATCTGAGGAATTGTCATTAATATGAGAATATAGGAAAATGAGTGTGTGGTAAGAATGTGTGTGTAGAGATTAGAGTAGAAATGAAAGTTGACAATAGTGCTCAATGTAGAGATAACACCAATGCTCCTTTGTGTTTGTGTGGTTGTCACAGATGTATTAAACATGAACCTTTGAATTTTTGAGGCAATATTAGCTACTATTGGAGATTAGAGGAAGATTATTCTTTACTTTTTGGGTGAAAACTAATTGCTTCAGTTTGTGATATATTTCAGTTTAGAGGTCTCTAAAACACATGAGCAGAGTTTAAAGCTTAGAAATATAATCCAGGAAATAGTTTTGAACATGGCACAGAAGAGGTCTGGCAAAAATGGAAACAATTAAAGAAATGCATGAGATTTCCAAGACATTATGTAGCATTTGGTTTTGAGATGGCTCAATAATATTGCTTAGAATTTCTTGATGAGGACATTGGGAAGGAGTGACTAGAATAGTTTGAAGTCAGTCAAGAGCCTCAGGTATAAAAAAAAATTCCTAAGAAAAACAAGGTTCCCCCAAAGTATTCATGGTCCAATTCTAATTTCATTCCAAGTGAGAGGATTATTGGATTAATTTTGAGGAGATCGCTGGTGATCTTAATTGTATTTATGGAAAATCATGTTACATTAGAAATTTACAGGGTGAGGGCATGTGAGAAAATGGTAACTACATGTAGATGGCTCTATACATTTCATTGTAAAGAGGATAATAATGGAGCAGGAGTTGGGAGAACATAGATTCAGAGGTGGTCTGAGTTTCAAGATGGAAGATAGTGTGTTTAAATCATGAATGAAGAATGGAAAATAAATGGAGAGGTTGCTGGTAAAGGGGATTTAGTATATATTCAATAATTCAACTTTACTGAGAATGTAAATAAGAAAAGGATTCATTTAGAGAAATTGGATGGCCAGGGGTAGAGATGATTCTTAAGTTTAATTTTACTTTTTGCAGAAGAGGAGGAGTAAGTGAAGGTTATAAATAAATGAATATTTGTAGATTTCTTAATAAAGGTTACTCTCTGGAGTTCTGAGTAACTTCTAGCTCCTATTGGAGAGTTGAGGAAGATTATTGTTTATTTGTGAGGTGAAAACTAATTGCTTCAGTTTGAGATAATTTTCCAAACCAATTAATTCCTTTATGTAGTAGAAGACAAACCCATCTTTTAAAAGTGAAGGGAGGCAGCACTGTCCTCTGTCTCACTCATGCACCACTGGCTGAGGCAGACATGGGGGTGGCTGAGGCTATGCAGGGGAAGCGCTTGAGCATTCAGTTGGGGAGATGGACTGGACATGGCAGACACAGGGTCAGGAGCTGCTGCTTGAGAGTAAGTGATGGCCCTGGTGGAGACACTGTCTGCTCATCTCCTCCCAGCTGCTTCTCCTACCAGGATGTCTGTACATCTATGAAGTACATGAAGAGTGATGAAGATAGTTATGAAGCCTCTGTTCTACAGTTGAATGTGTAGGGAAGCAAATGCTTACATAATTTGACGTGTTTAAAACTTTTTGATGACTGTGCTTATGAGACTTTGCTCTTGAAACTGAAACTTAGTCTATTGTTGTGGAGTGCCTAAGAGTTGCTTCCTGAGAGACCACTTGTTGCTCAAATGTGGCCTCTCACTAAGCCAAACTCAGAATATAAATGCATTACATTCCCCCAAGCATGGGACATGACTCCCAAGGATGAGCTTCCCTGAAACTGAAGGTTTACTACCAAGCACCAACAAGCAATGGAACTGGAAAAAGACCTCAAATAAAAGGGGGGAAACGGTAAACACAAATGAGTTTACATGGCTAAGAGACTTCAAAGTGAGTTTGGAGGTCACCCCAGAAATAATATTTATGCACATCTCAGCAGGATCTCATAGACAACCAAAGTGGCTACTACACCAAATAATGTGGCTCCTGAGGGCACTGGAGACACACAGGTCCTATGGTCAGGGAAGATAGCTCCAGAGTTTGGTACTTTGCCAGTGGGCCCTACTTTGGAGTTTGTGCTCCTGAGAGTGACAGAGTTGGATTCAGTTATGGCTTCCCTACACATGGCTCATCTGTCCCTTCAATTTAAACCTATACTTGGTGTTGGAGTTTGTAAGTATATGTCCAGAGACTGGAGTCTTTGGACTTTCCATGTGCCAGTTGGGACCAGAACCTCAGCAGAATTGCAACACCTACTCTCCAGTTTATTGGACTCAACCCAGAGAACTAACAAGGTGGTGAGGATTGACAACCACCATAAGAAGGAAATGAGAGAGCCAAAACTGCAAGTAAGAAAGTCCCATCATTGGCTGTATGAAATTGAAGACTCCTCACAATTAGAGGCGGAGTGAACAACACCATCCCTGAATACTCAAGATTGTGGAATGAACTATGGACTAGAGTGGACTTACTGGTATTCTACTATAGAGAAATTGTGATTCTAGCATTGGAAGAAATTACAACAATCATATGCAGGCAGTGACTACTGTTGTAATATGGGTTTTTTTTTGAGACTTGGGAATCATCCTGAATGACACTGCAATGACAGATATAGGCCATTTTATATCATCACCTAACATGCAGAACTCTGTGGGAGAGAGTGTAGACTCCACATGCTCAGTGGCAAAGCCCCAGGTTGTGTTTACCAATTGCAATGAAAGTGCCACACTAATGAAGGATGTTTATGTGGGAGGGTGTGATGTGTGGGGAGTGGGGCTTCTAGTTATCCCTATATTTTTGGTGTAACTTTTAAGTAATCTAAATATCTTTAAAAAAAAAACTTTTTAAATAAAGAATTTTGAGTTTGCAAATAAGAATATTATGTCTCTACTGATGGAGACTTCTGGCAATGATCAGTTATATGAGGACCCAAACCCTGAGATGCAGAGCCAGAAAACAGACAGAACGAAAGACTAAAATGAATCACAAGGCTTTGAAGAACATTAATGCAATTGGCCAAGACCTGAAGCATCTCTTTCAGCACCAGCGCAGGAGGTCATCAGTGTCTCCATATGATGTGGGGCAAATTCAGGCAAAACCAGAACATAAATGGATCTGGAAACCCAGAATACATGTGCTGAATTTGATGGTGTCTCCACCCACCCTACAGCTCTCAATTGAGTTCTGCAGCAGACCTGATTTCCACCCACAATGTAGAGGGATGAGCTTTCATAGTAGGTGAGGCAAGCCAGGAGCTCCCTAAAGAAGCCTTCAAATCAACAGCAGTCAGGCTGGCCCAGCTCTTCATCCAGGACAGATGCTCCTACCAGTCCAGCTGTGATTGAAATAGCTTTTGCTGCTGGTACTGATGCAGGTATCCAAGGAGTGGAGGCACCTGCAGAGCAGATTGAGTGGCTGGAAGTAGGCAGCCTTGCTCAGATTTCCAGTGCAGTGGCCTCTAGCAATGATGGCAAAACACACATGAACTCCATGGATGGAACACCTCAATGCCAAAAGGCTGCTATTGCTTACCTGAAGCAGAAGATCCTGAAACTCACAGAACAGATCAAGATTGTGCAAACAGCCTGGAATGCCAATGTTGCAGAGTACTTGAAGCTTTCCAGAAATACAAACAAGCAAAAGAAAGGCTGCATCAAGCAGGTCTTTGAGAAGAACAAGAATTCCTCCCAAACCATTCTTTAGCTACAAAAGAATCTTGAAAATTACCACGGGGAGCTCTGAGAGGTAGAATAGAATGAGATCCCACACCAAGTTGTGAAGGATGTGCAGTGGACTGTGTCAAGTGTGGACTCTCTGGTTTCTCCCACGCCATTCATTCTGCAACAGGAGCTGTGGTCTCAAAGTCCACAGAGATTGCCTCATTGATTTGGAATAAATTTGGCAATGCAGACATCTCTAATCTGAAAGACTCTTTAGAGGAAGAGCAAGTTGAGAATAGGTGGAAGACTTTGGAGGTGATTTAAAACTTTTAATAGAGACCAAAATATGGTAGTGAGGAAAATTGTTCTGGTGCCATATCAGGCTCAGTGGCAGCCAACAGCACCATTAGGGGCATCAATGTAGGAGCAACCAGCTCCAAAACAAACACCCTGAATGGAGATCTCAGGATTTGATGCACTACTACATGAGATCCAAGAGATCTGGGAAACAAGAGGAATCCTTTGAGACCCTCAGGGAACATTATCAGAGGAACCATTCCATAATTATGCAGACCTTACAGGAGTAATACAGGTGTGAACGATTAGAAAAACAACCAAATGACTCTAAAGAGCTCCACCAGAATGAAATCTTGAACTTGAAGCATAAATTGGTCAGCATGGAAGAGAAAATTACCTTTTAGCTCTGTGAAAAAGCTGGGACATCCAGGAGGACCTGGAGGCATGTCAGGCCCACATCTCATGATGAACTTACAGCAGCAAGTGGTGTAGTTGCAAGGATTTGAGAAAGCCACTTCCTGGAACCTTTTGGGCAAACTCATCAACACCCTTCTGGCTATCATTGTGGTTCTTATGGTCATTGTCTCTACAGTGGCCAACTGCATAGTTGCCCTCATGATGAGTCACAATAGGACGTTCAGCACTTTATTCCTCATGGTTTTCATTTCCTGTCTCTGGGAGCACTGGGATGCTATATATATATGCTATATATATATATGCTCTTTAGCTATATGGAGCATTTCTTTAGCTGGCACAAAAAGGCTTCTGCTACCCTATCCTCTGGTGAGTGTATGCAGCAAAGAATTAGACAGCAAATTACCTACTCCAAAGTTTTCTTCAACTATAAAAGAGTTGACTGAATCTGCTTACATTGAGATGCAATTGAAATAGTAATTTTTAGATTTTATCCCAGATATTTTCTGAGCAAAAATCTTGAATCATTTGTATGAGCATGATTTTCCTTGGGATGCAAATCTTAAACAGTCCTTTAATATGAACCAACCGTCTGAAGCACAGTGAAGGACATTCTAAATTGTGGCTTGAATGACTGCACTAGCATTGTAATAAATGTTATACAGATAGTAAGATATAGCAACTAAAAATTGTCAATGGTTTACAGTATGGTTTACAATTTAGACTTTATAGTTTAATAATTTTTGATGATATTTACCATGTCCTGTGTCCATTACTGTAAGGTATTGAAGAATATTTCCCATGATGACTAAATTCCCCATTTGATCTTTTCTCTTCATTCCTCCCCACCCCCTGGGGCATATGACTCTTCCATGTCTTGGCTCATGGGATGACAAGATTCATGGTTACATGCCTTGGGTATTCTAACCTGCCCTTCCTAATCTACCCACCTGTTAATCCTGCAACACCAAATCTCTACCCACCTGTCCTATCCTTCAATATGTAACTATACTCTCTCAATTTACCATAGATTATGCCCATATGGGTGATGGCTCGCAACCTACCCTTCTCTCTCTCTCTCCCTTGTTAGCCTATCTTTCAGTCAGTGGTTCTCAGAAACTGTTAACTTTCCTCAATTCAAATCAATGAGGTCATAAACTGTTCATCCTTCAATGCCTGGCTTGCTTCACTCAACATAAGGTCTTCAAGATTCATCCATGCTATTCCATGTGTTAGCACTTTATTCCTTCTAACAGCTGAGTAATATTCCATTGTATATATGTACCATATTTTGCTTATCCATTCATCTATTGATGGGCACCGAGGCTGATTGCATCTTTTGGCAATTGTGAACAATGCTGGTAAGAACATTGGTGTGCATGTATCTGTTCGTGTCTTTGCTTTCAATTCTTCTGGGTATATACCCAGTAGTGGAATTGCTGGATCATATGGAAGATCTAGTGTTAGTTTTCTGAGGAATTGCCAAATGGTCCTCAGCAGTGGCTGGACCATTCAACAATCCCACTACCAGTGGATGAGAGATCCTGTTCCTCCACATCCTCTCCAACATTTATATTCTGCTGTTTTTTTAACAGCTGCCATTCTGATGGGTGTAAGATGGTATCTCATTGTGGTTTTGATTTGAATTTCCCTAATAGCTAGCAATGACAAGCATTTTTTCATGTGCTTTTTAGCCATTTGTATTTCTTCCTTGGAGAAGTGTCTTTTGAGGTCACATGCCCATTTTTTAAATGGGTTATTTGTCTGTTCATTTTTGAGGTGTAGGATTTCTTGATCTATGCAGGATATATGGCTCCTATCAGATATATGATTGCCAAATATTTTCTCCCATTGGGTAGCCTACCTTTTTATTTTCTTAATAACATCCTTTGAGGTGCAGAAGTTTTTAATTTTGATGAAATCCCATTTATCTATTTTTTCTCTTGCTGCTCGTGCTTTGGCTGTGAAGTTCATGAAATCATTTCCTATTACAAGGTCCTGTAGATGCTCCCCTACATTATCTTCAAGGGTCTTTATGGTTTTGGCTCTTATATTTAGATTTTTGATGCATCTGGAGTTGATTTTTGTATAAGGTGTGAGATGATATTCTTCTCCCATTCTTTTGGATATGGATATCCAGTTCTCCAAGCACCATTTGTTAAACAGGCCATTCTCTCCCAACTGAGTGGGTTTGGTGGCCTTGTCGAATATCAGATGACAGTATATGTGAGGATCTATATCAGAACTCTCAATTCAGTTCCATTGGTCAGTAGGTCTATCCTTATGCCAAACCATGCGGTTTTGATCACTGTAGCTTTGTAGTATGTTTTAAAATCAGGTAATGTAATACCTCCAACTTCATTTTTCTTTTTCAATATGTCTTTGGCAATTTGGCACCTCTTTCTTCTCCAAATATATTTTGTGGTTAGTTTTTCCAGTTTCTTAAAAAATATAGTGTTGATTTTTATTGGGATTGCATTAAATCTGTAGATTAGTTTGGGTAGGATAGACATCTTGATGGGGTTTAGTCTTCCTATCCATGAACAGGGAATATTTTTCCATTTATTTAAGTCTTCTTTGATTTCCTTTAACAGTGTTTTGTAGTTTTCTGTATATAAGTCCTTTACATCTTTAGGTAAATTTATTCCTAGGTATTTGATTCTTTTTGTTACTATTGTAAATGGTATTTTTATCTTGATTTCCTCCTCAGATTGCTCGTTATGGGTGTACAGAAATTCTACTGATTTTTGAGCATTGATCTTTTAGCCTGCAACATTCCTGATGTCATTTATAGGTTCTAGAACGTTGTTGTAGATTTCTCAGGGCTTTCTATGTATAGGATCATGTCGTCTGCGAATAATGAAAAAAAAATCTTTTAATATGGGTGGGGAAGGGGGAGGGAGGTTGGGTAGGTCTGAGTCTCTAGAATTTCGTGTGTGACTTTGCTGTGACCTAAAACTTCTTTGAAAATTAAATCAAAATTTGGGAGACACTGGGGAATGAGAAGGGGAAGGTGTCATGGTACACTGGACATCTGATAATACAGTGATAAAAGGAAAAAAGAATAATTTCTTTTAAAAAAAATGATAGTTTTTTTTGTTTTTGTTTTTCCCATTTTTTCAAATGTCCCAATCCATTAATTATATTTTATTTTTAGTCTAGTTTCTTTTTTTTTCTTTTGAGTTTCCTTGTACTTATCTCTTGCACATGAGCTTATCATTATTATTTCTTTTTCCTATTAATTGTATTTTGTTATTATAAGGGCTTCATGTTCAGGGAAGGTTTAGATCACAGAAGGCTTACAAGGGGGGCTGCAGTGGATTATTGGTGGTGGTTGTCTGGGATGGGGGATTCATGAGAGTAAGTCCATCTGAATATACATGAAAGATATATAAAATTGTGCAAATGATCAAGGGATGGGGCATGGTCTTGGTGGGTAGATAATATTCAATAAATGAGGGAATCTGGATTCCCAGCCTGGAGAGCTCTGCTACATTGCCCAAGGGAGCAGCAACAGTCCCCTGAGTGCAGAGGCCATCTCTGGCAAATGAATATGGCCCACTGATAGGTATTTGTTATTGAGGACTAGCCTTATGAGTATTTGCTCTTGTAATTGAAACTTAGCCTACTGTTATGTGGTGCCTAAGGGTTGCCACCAGAGAGCCTCCTTGTTGCTCAAATGTGGCCTCGCTCTAAGCCAATGCATATGAATGCATTACCCTCCCCCCAATGTGGGACATGACTCCCAGGGATAAGCCTCCCTGGCAACAAGGGATTAATACCAAGTGCCAACAGGCAACACAATTGGAAAAAGACCTTGAATAAAACAGGGAAAAGGTAAAGAAAAATGAGTTCACATGGCTAAGAGACTTCAAAGAGAGTTGGGAGGTCATCCCAGAGGTAATGCTTACGCACACCTCAGTAGGATCTCATAGAACGCCAAAGTGGATATCACCCCACTCAGAGGGACCCCTGAGGGGTCTGGAAACCCCCAGGTCCTATATAAGTGGGGATAGTCCCAGAGATTGATGCCTAATTAGTGGGCTCTTCAGTGGAATCAGTGCTCATGAGAGTGACAGTGTTGGACTGAAATAAGTCTTTCCTGCACATGGTCCATAAATCCCTTCTATTCAAACCTATATGTGATGCTGGATTTGTTAGGTGTACTTCTAGAGACTGAAGCCTCTGTCCTAACTATGTGCCAGCTGTGCCTTGAATCTCGGTGGAGCTGCAACTCCTACCCTACAGCTCAATGGACTCATTCAAGTGGCCTGGTGAGGAGATGACAATGGGCAACGGCCATCCCAGGGAAAGCAGAGAGCCTGCAGCTGCAGGCAGGATAAATCCATCCACAGTATATACAGGATATAAGCCCTCTCTCACTTGGAGGTACATTGGACATCACCATCCCAGTCCCCTCAAGATTGGGGGAGGAGCTGTGGACTAGAGTGGACTTGGTGGTTTTCTGTCATAGACATATTATGATTCAAGCAATGGAAGAAATTGTAACAGTGAGTTTGAGCCAGTGGCCCCTGGACATTTTGGGGGCAGGGAGAGGAGGGGCAGTTGAAATACAGGGGCTTTTTTAGGACTTGGGTGTTGTCCTGAGTGGCATTGCAGTGACGGATGTAGACCATTTTCCATCAGCATATACCATGCAGAACTGTGTGGGAGATAGTGTGGTCTATGATGTGAACTGTGGTCCATGCTCGGTGGCAAGGCCCCAGGATGTGTATATCCATTGCCGGTGTTATGTCACACGGATAAAGGATGGTGGTGTGGGATGTTGTTGGAGGTGTGGGAGGTAGGGAACATGGGAATCCCTGTAATTTCTGAGTAATATTTAGGTA